>NC_046144.1:615000-742733 GCF_010993605.1 Petromyzon marinus | reverse complement strand
CCCCCAATCCCCCCTACCGGGGGTTCGTGGATTGTGTCCCAGGATCCGTTATCCCGGCGATTACCGTTGGCCCCCTTTTGGCCATAGCCCCTTGACATAGGGGTAGCCCCTCTTCCGCCCCCTGTTGACCCAATAGTAATGCTACCCGCTGACAACATGGGGAATGCGGAATAAGACCTCTACACTTACAAACAAAAGCTGTGTAGGCATGCGGTGGCTGTGCATGCGGGCTACAAGACCCAGCCAACGCAGCCTTGCCTGCTGGAGGAGCTCGCCGATGGGACTTTGTCCAGATCACGCTATTTTATCACACAAACACTCGCTGCCAGCGGGAAGCTGGGACTCATTTAATCTTGTGGAGGATCGCTCCACTGAACATAACAGCTGTGCGGTTCATTTGGCAAGCGCGAGTTCGCGTTCACAAGTGGGATGGTTAAATATCTCGCGGAAGCTCGTGTTCGTAAGTCGGGTGCTCGTAGTGCGGGTGTTCGTTGTGTGGGTGTTCGTAAGTGCGGGTGTTCGTAAGTGCGGGTGTTCGTTGTGTGGGTGTTCGTAAGTGCGGGTGTTCGTAAGTGCGAGTGTTCGTAGTGCGGGTGTTCGTAGTGCGGGTGTTCGTAGTGTGGGTGTTCGTAAGTGCGGGTGTTCGTAAGTGCGGGTGCTGTAAGCCAAGGACTGCCTGTTTCAAAATACTAAAACCAGTCTGCACTGAGCAGCAGCAGCAGTACCGTGCCACCCCCAGGGTGTAATTACTTGCTTGCAGCGCGGGACAACAGTGTAGTCCAAAAAAACGAAACTTCTGTCCGATTCATATTCTTGGTTCTTTCGGTAAAGTCACGGAGAAGGGAAACAAGAAAATAATAAAACAATAAAATTCTCACGACGTTTCGACTGCAACACAAGCAATCATCATCAGGTGTGAAAACCACAGCAAGAAAGTTTGAAAAAAGTGGCGTTGTTTTTAACGTCAGCACCACGGAGAGCGATTTGGCAGTTAATCAGATGAACGAGTCCATCTATGTTCGGAAAAGAGGAGGGGGAAGCCGAAACAATAATGGATGCGGTCTGAAAGCCACCGTAAGCGTGAACAATTAATTAAGACCCGAAATGGTTTATCAAATCCTTCCAATGATTGCTAAACCAGAATCCATCTTCTCGGTTGAAATTGTCTCTGTGTTTGTATATGTAGATAGCTTCATGGTAGCCAGATGTCTTGCAGAGAACCTCTGTCTTGGAGAAGTCAATGTCATGTGAGCCCACTGAATTATAACAGTGATCTGCCACGGCCGAGGTGTTGGTCCTACCGTTGTTTAGGTCTGCTTTGTGTTCACGAATGCGGTCCGAGACATGTCGTTTGGTTTCTCCAATGTATCTACTATGACAGAGGCAACTTAGTTTGTAGACGCCAGGGTACCGTATGTCCGGAATCACATCTTTTACAGACGGAACCAGATCACGGATTTTATGTAATGTGTTGAATCGGATCTGGATCTTGTGTTTAATCAAGATTTTGGAGATATTTTTGTGATCCCTGCAGTGTAGGGTAAAGTGATGGTTTTGAAAGGCTCCTCAAGGGGCTCCTTCTTCACGGTTGGAGTGATAGCTTCGCGGATTGTTTAGTCGGAGTAACCATTAGCCTTAAGAGCTTGGTGTACGTGCTTGAGTTCACTGGCTATGTGTTCCTGGTCAGAGATGCATTTGGCTCTATGGTGCAGAGTCTTGATGAGGGAATTCTTCTCTGCACCATAGAGCCTAATGCATCTCCGACCAGGAACACATTGACAGTGAACTCAAGCTGTCATTGCGAGGACGGATGGCCGTGGTCTCGTGGCCACCCCTCGTTGCGTGTAGGCGGTGTGGGCATCTGTGACGTGGGCTGAGCTACACGCCCATTAGCAACCCCCCCCCACCCCTGCACCAGCACAAGCTCAGCGCCGCTTGGCCCAGCGTCCCCAGCAAGGCCATCGTGATCCGAACACGGCCACCGTGAAGACCCCTCCCCCCACCCCGCGCCTGATCCCACGGCTTGAAGTCAGCGTTGCCGACTCCCCGTGCCTGACGTGGCCACCGTGAAGCCGCGAGAGGCAGAGGCGGAGAGACAGAAGCACCCAGTGGGGGGCCTGAACAGTGCCGGGTGATCCTCGCAGCAAAAGCAGCAAATGCCACGGGGCCCACACTTTCAAGGGGCCCGTGCTAAATACTTTCAAGCTGTCAATTCCGGTTCAGTGATTCTGCACGTGCTCTGTTACTATAGTACTACACTGCCTTCAACTTTTACGAACGACCGGGTGTTTAAGGTGAGCGATTTGTCGTATTATCTGGCTGTATAGCAAATGAAAAAATGCAATTACTTTACTAAGCAAGTGAAACATTTGTGTTTTAATTGATTTGTTATTTTATTTAGGGCTCCCTTTATAACAACAAATGCTCCTCCAGGCCCCGCACGAGCTTCATGCGGCGCTGCCTTTCCCGGCGACTGACGAGGCCGCGGTGGCCCCTTTGTCGCCGTGTCCCTCGTGGGGTGCGGCTCACCCACCCAGCACCGCCACGGCCGCGTGGACGCAGCACGCGAGACGCGCCGTGCCACTGCGCTCGCATTGAGCGCGAGGAGACAACAACTGCTGCGGGTTTTACAGCAAGCGACGTTTATTAGGCGACACGTGACAATGTTTGACGTAGATAAATATATTGCATTCGTTAACCATTTTAAGACGTTAACACCGCCTGGCCTCATTTGAAAAAAAAAATACATAAATGGGATTTTAAAAATCTCTAAAGATTAGCTAGTATCCAAAACAATGCGTGTGCTCTTTGAATATAAAATTCCCTGAGGTTTGTTGCTCAAGGCAATCCAGTTGGTACAACACTTTAGCAGTTCCAAGGCACAGACGGTTGACAACAGTTTATGATCAGTAGCAGCATCGTAGAAATCAGTAAACGGCTCCACACACTCACGGGGGGTTGAATCGTCAATGTCATCCAAAAAAATATTATTTGGGAAATCGCTCGTGTATTCTATTACACTGCTAACAGCTGCAGTGCAAACGTTACAACATTAGAATACACGGATGGTAAGGTAATCGTAGCTTATATCCAAGGCAGTTTAGACGTGCTACAATGAGGTTAGCTAAAGGTGATTTTGGTGGCGTTTGAGAGGAGGGGAAAGAGGGGAAGGGGACAGGGATGGGTACGGGGAGGGAGGTTGGATGGATGAGGGATGGTTGGGGGCCAGGGGGAAGAGGTGGGGGTCTTGAGGGAGGAGTGGGAACGGGGAGAGGTGGGGAACGGTGCCGAGTACTGGGAGTGAAAAAAACCGTCTCAATCCATCAGTCGATGCATCTAAACTTGATCAGCACACATGTAAAGTACCCTACACACGTCATTGATCGGTGCCATCACTCATCACCATCATAGCTATGGCCACCGGATGGACCACGGGATTGTAGAACTAGCGGCAGCATTGCGTAATAAATACTGGACCCTGCCACAGGAAATGTAATCGCACTTGCCAGCTCACAACAACACAGGGGGTCGGGGGTCGGCATGGAGGGGTCGGCATTTTCAGCGGCAGACACTCGGTCTGGCTCGCTGTGGGTTCAACCCAAGCGGCAGAGCCGACCCGTTTTTCAGAGGAACGTGTCTCTGTGCACATCGCTAAAGTGGTTAGGTTGATCACGCGTCTCAAAATAAGTCACTGCTTGCTGCTGTTGCTGCCCGTGAGGGTGTTCAAGTAAACTGCAGATTGTAAATATCAAACTATTTTGATCTCATGTACTTTGATCAGATTGACAGCGATTACCAAAACAACTTCACAACTGCCATAGTGCTAGCCCTGCCCTCATGCCGACGTTTTGGGCACGAGATTGAGGCAGAAGACGCAACAAAACTGCGAGTAACAAAACAACTCGGGACTTGGTAGTGTTGACGATGGGGAGCCCGTGGTCTTCATGCCTGGGCGATGGTGCCGCTCATTCCACGTCTCTGTTGGAAGGTCCCGCCAGCTGTCCTCTCTCAGCTGCGCTCTCTCCTGAGACTACGGATGGAGTGCCACTGGAACACAAAAAACAAAAGCATCCGTGAGCGAACCACCCGGTAACACGACCCGCCATTCGACTAAAGCCCCATGTGAAACCCCGGGGGTTCAATAACCTCTGTAACGACTAAACCTCATCGCCTAATACAATCAATATTCACTAAGACAAAAAACTACGATGGTAACGCACAGACTCAAAATATATAACAGGAGGCATCGTGGGGGTCGGGATGGAACCCACGACATCCTTTGTACCAGGCCAAGTAGTTAACATCTCAAAGCCACGGCGTTGTATCTTGCCGACTCGCCCCCTACTGGACATCTGTGAAAAAAAGCTTCACAGCTCATCGGATTCCTCTGGCCTGAATACAGCTTCAGATTCTGTTGTGACTAACACAGCCGTTGATAAAAAACATCGTACGAGTCAGCCAGGAGCTCGGTGCTGGCTCAGCGTCCCCGGCACGGCCGCTGTGAACCGCTCAGGAAGAGACCCAGCGGTGCGTGAACGTGAAACCTCGTCAGTGACACCGAGTGGGAGGCCACCGAGAGAGCTCAGCTCGGCTGCCCATGTCCACGCTCATTCATCAGGGGCTGGGCTGGGCGGTCCGGGTGCCTGGGATGGAGGGGGGGCGGGGGGGGGCACCTGCGTGAGTGGAGGCAGGGCCATGAAGACCGACGGTGATTCTTCTTCCAGACGAAGATGGAGACGATGATGATGATGACAATGACAGCTAGAGGCACCAGGACCCAGGCAGCCACCACCCCTCCCTTGTGCGAGGTCTCCTCTAGAGGGGCGAGGGTGACGTCACTCACGCCCCCACCGTGTGACCGTGGGGCTGCAGAGACACGGAGACAGAGAGGGGGGGGCTCAGCGTGACCCCCACTCGCACCCAGCACCACAGCCCCACCCAGCGACTCAACACGGCTTTACGTGCAGCAGTGAGAGACCACTCACTCAACACGGCTTCACGTGCAGCAGGGAGAGACCACTCACTCAACACGGCTTCACGTGCAGCAGGGAGAGACCACTCACTCAACACGGCTTCACGTGCAGCAGGGAGAGACCACTCACTCAACACGGCTTCACGTGCAGCAGGGAGAGACCACTCACTCAACACGGCTTCACGTGCAGCAGGGAGAGACCACTCACTCAACACGGCTTCACGTGCAGCAGGGAGAGACCACTCACTCAACACGGCTTCACGTGCAGCAGGGACAGACCACTCACTCAACACGGCTTCACGTGCCACACTCAAAGGCACAATCCACGTGCATCACAGATTCCTGGCTGAGAATCACTCAGCTCTACAAATGCCCACTCCAGCCCTGCACCAGTTTTTCCATGACCCTTGACCTCCCGGCCTCAACCAGTTAGATCTCGTGCACCGTTCAACGCAAGTTCCCCCATAATCGCTTCATCCGTTTGAACAACGTCGTGACGAACGGTGATCATTTTATTTTATATATTTTATTATGTGACAAATTATGAAACGAGAAACTAAATCAAAGTTTTGATTTAAAGCTTTCGTGACTGCAGTAATTCATATTCTTAGTTTTTTCGGTAAAGTCACGTTGAAGAGAAACAACAAAATAACAAAATATATATAAAACAATAAAAAATTCTCACGACGTTTCGACCATAACTCAAACGGTCGAAACGTCGTGAGAATTTTTATTGTTTTATATATATTTTGTTATTTTGTTGTTTCTCTTCAACGTGACTTTACCGAAAAAACTAAGAAACTAAATCAAAGTTGTAAAACGAACGTGCATTATCCATTAAACGAGTGCTTTGCCGATTGTTAAGGAGTACAAATTAAACGACATCCTCATCGTGCGTGCATTATTCACAACGTAACTGACAAAGTGCCGGTGCATGATGAGTGAACTCTGGTCGAGAACGCTTGAGCAGTCCTCGTCTTTATGCGTGCGAAAAGTCAAGCAAAGCAAATCACCAGCATAATGAATGTGAACAAGCAAATACGAGATAATCATGTTGCCAAAGTCAACTTGTTATCTAGTTGTGAAGAGTTTCATAGCGACATTGCTGGCTGCATCAGCTACAGCACCACGCTCGGCTCTTGTTCACCTGCAGGCATCACGTTCAGCAGCACCTCCCCTTGCACCACGGTGTTCTCCGCGTTACATCGGCGACAGTCGATGCGGCACAGAGCCACGGGGCCGAGGTTCTTGGGGAAGTTGGGGATGCCGATGGAGCAGTCTCCCGTCCGCACGTCTCCCACAGACTTCACGATACTCAAGTCCTCTTTTTCATCCCGCGTTTGATAGATCTGCAATGACACAAACCACAATGTGGAAGGTCAACCACAATGGCACACGATGCCCATGGTCACATCGTCCTGAATACCCCTGGGCTCGTTGAATGTCGCTGGCTAAGCAGGCTTGATGAGCTCGGTTACCACCTAGATGGGAGACCTCCTGGGGACACCAAGCGCTGTAGGCTTCGGTTGCAAGGCGACAAGGGGATGGCAAAATATCAACGTTGAGTTTGCGTAGAGTGGTAAGAGTGGGTCTACCTGTGGACTTGAATCTGTGTAGAGTATTGCGTGTAATCCCCCTCGTGTTAAACACGAGTTGCATCACGTGCTCTGGTTTCCCTCCACATGAAGCCAAACTCTCATTAATGTACCGTCATTGGGCAAAGATCTCAGAGCAGTGCCTTCTTGAAATGGAGTTGTGAGACTAATTGGACATTTCTGAGTAATTAAAGGGCACCACATAATGTTATTATCTGTTACGTGTCGACGTAGATATCAAGTACAGAGATAATTATTCACGGTTGACATGAAATGCGGCCGTCACCTTCTTCATCTCTCTTCTGGTCATGTTCTCTGCGTAGTGTCTGGGCATCGTGAACCACAGGAGGATGATGTGGTCCAGGCTGGACGTCGATGGGGAGAAGGAGCAGGGAATAGTCACATTCTCTCCCTCCCTCACAGACAAACTCGTCGGAAGAGTGATCTGGAGCTTCGCAGCCGATGCCGCATCTACAGGGAGACCGGTCACACTCGTTACACATATACAGTGAGGGAAAAAAGTATTTGATCCCCTGCTGATTTTGTACGTTTGCCCACTGACAAAGAAATGATCAGTCTATAATTTTAATGGTAGGTTTATTTGAACAGTGAGAGACAGAATAACAACAAAAACATCCAGAAAAACGCATGTCAAAAATGCTATTTAATTGATTTGCATTTTAATGAGGGAAATAAGTAATTGACCCCTCTCAGTCAGAAAGATTTCTGGCTCCCAGGTGTATTTTATACATATAACGAGCTGAGATTAGGAACACACTCTTAAAGAGAGTGCTCCTAATCTCAGCTTGTTACCTGTATAAAAGACACCTGTCCACAGAAGCACTCAATCAATCAGATTCCAAACTCTCCACCATGGCCAAGACCAAAGAGCTCTCCAAGGATGTCAGGGACAAGATTGTAGACCTACACAAGGCTGGAATGGGCTGCAAAACCATTGCCAAGCAGCTTGGTGAGAAGGTGACAACAGTTGGTGCGGTTATTCGCAAATGGAAGAAACACAAAAGAACTGTCAATCTCCCTTGGCCTGGGACTCCATGCAAGATCTCACCTCGTGGAGTTGCATTGATCATGAGAACGGTGAGGAATCAGCCCAGAACTACACGGGAGGATCTTGTCAATGATCTCAAGGCAGCTGGGACCATAGTCAACTCGCCGTGTTTGGAGGAGGAGGAATGCTGCCTATGACCCCAAGAACACCATCCCCACCGTCAAACATGGAGGTGGACACATTATGCTTTGGGAGTGTTTTTCTGCTAAGGGGACAGGACAACTTCACCGCATCAAAGGGACGATGGACGGGGCCATGTACCGTCAAATCTTGGGTGAGAACCTCCTTCCCTCAGCCAGGGCATTGAAAATGGGTCGTGGATGGGTATTCCAGCATGACAATGACCCAAAACACACGGTCATGGCAACAAAGGAGTGGCTCAAGAAGAAGCACATTAAGGTCCTGGAGTGGCCTAGCCAGTCTCCAGACCTTAATCCCATAGAAAATCTGTGGAGGGAGCTGAATGTTCGAGTTGCCAAACGTCAGCCTCGAAACCTTAATGACTTGGAGAAGATCTGCAAAGAGTGGGACAAAATCCCTCCTGAGATGTGTGCAAACCTGGTGGCCAACTACAAGAAACGTCTGACCTCTGTGATTGTCAACAAGGGTTTTGCCACCAAGTACTAAGTCATGTTTTGCAGAGGGGTCAAATACTTATTTCCCTCATTAAAATTCAAATCAATTTATAACATTTTTGACATGCGTTTTTCTGGATTTTTTGTTGTTATTCTGTCTCTCACTGTTCAAATAAACCTACCATTAAAATTATAGACTGATCATTTCTTTGTCAGTGGGCAAACGTATAAAATCAGCAGGGGATCAAATACTTTTTCCCTCACTGTACCTACAGAGATGTACGTATATTGAACATCGTTCAAAGCGTGCGTAGCCAACCATCCTAATCGGAGGTGTGGGGGAAGGAAAACCATCTAAACACGAAAAGCTTACACTCATTACACCACTCTGGTAGAAGGGCCACTGAAAGGTCTTGAAAACGCCGTTAAACACAGGGGTGCTACACCGTCTACATTTGTAATTGTGGAGAAGAGATCAATAAAACTACGACCTCAATGGAAGCTACGACACGGTGAGCTCCGCATAGCATCAGCTGTCGGAGAGGAACTCCGCTCACCTGGTGAGTGAGCGCAGTGAAACGTCTCCCCCTCGACCAAATCTTAGGGCTGCCTCCCCCCCACCGTCAGTGCCCAGACTCAGAGCGGCCGCTCGCGAGCCGAGTCTCAGCGGAGCACGTGGCCCGGGAGCCACTGGCACGGCCAGGGCGGTGTCACAGGGGTCACATGACCCGTGACCTCATCGTCACGGTGGTTTATTAAAAACTAAAAAACTATTCTAATTAGCAGGTAAGGCCCACTGAGCTATGTAGCTCTTTTTTTTACAAAAGTGACATGGCCACCAATGACCGCTCAACGAAGTGGCTTGTGTCGTGCTGAAATTTACAGCAGCAAAATAATCGGAATGCACGTTGACTCGAAATGTGGAGGATAAAACCAGAGGACCCGGAGACAAATCCACGTGACCACAGGCAGAGAGACACGCAAACTCCAAATATACAGCAGGCGTCAGGGTCGGAATTGAACCCACAACCTCCTGCGTTCCAGGCGAGGGAGGTAACAGTGAACTCTCACCTGGCTAACGAAAGGGCACCGTCCAATGTGTGCTGGGTGAGTGGCTCTGGGTGTGAACTCACCCAGAAGGGAGATGAACAGTGGGATGAGGACCAGCTTCATGGTCGGCTCTGTGTGCTGATGATCACAAACGAGAATGAGTCATTAGTCCATCTCACGGCCTCACTCCAATGGTTCACGCTCCCTCACTTTCACATCACTCCGCTTCTACATCTTTTCATTTGTGATGTCAGCGATGAGATTCATCTCTTGGATTTGTTTTTCCCATCTACAATAATATGAATTATTACTGTAATCGTGCTGCATGGGCACTAGTTTACAAGTGAAATAAAAGATGTTCTGCGTATGCCAAGGCACAGCCATCCTGTACCCGAATCACACCCTGAGCCCTGCTACCTGAACTTGACGCTGCAGTCGAATCCTGCACTCACAGGCGCGACAAAGCATCTTGTTCGTATGGATGTTGAACTTCTTCCACACCGTACAGAGCTAACCGTAGCTAAGCGGCGTTGATGTTGTGTAGGCTGGCAAACTTTCAAAGAAGAACAAGGAGCAGACAATTATTTTCGTTTTTTTTTTCTTGACACATCTCACACACAGGGATATTTGTAGACAAAGATCTCCCGTACAGCCTGAGCAGACTGTTGGGGCAAGTGAAGGCCGGAACGGCACACGAGGGGGTGGGTGGCCGGTACAAAGTCCGGTCGCCTTTGTCTCCCCAGTGGTGATGTTTACTACACTACACCGCTACAACAGGTACTCATTTGAGGCTGAGTCGACCTGGGGGAGGCCCAGGACCGGTCCAGATAATCGTCACTGGTGTTGGCCGTCAGCAGGAATCGAAACCAGATCGCCGGGTTCGTAGCGCAGCGCGCTAACCGCTACACTACCGCTCTCCCCTACCCACACACCTACACACCCACGACATCTCCACACACCTACACACCTACACCCACACACATCTACACCCACGCACATCTACACACCCACACACACCTACACACCCACACCTACACACACATCCACACACATTTACACACACAAAGATCCCCTGTACAGCTTTAACAGACTGTCGGGGCAAGTGCTGTTAGCGAGCTGCACCTATGAAGGCCGGCAATGTGGAGCACGAGTTCGATTCCGGTTCACCGCCAATAACAGTGGCGAATATTTGAACCGGTCCTCGGCATCCCCTAGGTCGACTCAGCCTCAAATGAGTACCAAGTGGCGATGTGTAAAGAGTGCCACTGGGGGAGACAAAGGCGGCCGGGCGTGGTGCTGGCCACCCCACCCCCTCGTATCGGAAGTTTCCACTTCTCAACCATCTGTGGGCCTCTACCAACTCACGCCTAAGGAAGGGGGTGTTCCCGTTTAGACCGCAGCGACCACCCCTACACGGGACTCAGTGGAGTTTATACCAACTGGTTCCCGCATCTTTTAATTGTAAACAAAAACAACTTGCTATGGTGTTGACAGTGCAGTGCCGCGTGTACATTGCCGTGCCATTGCGATATTCGAAAGTGTAGTCAACAGTACACGATAGTATAAAGTCAACGTACGTCAGTTTAACACCACACTTTCGCGAGCAATATCATCCGTATTGTAGGTTTTTTTTGGGAGGGTTAGATCGCGTAAATATAAATGTGTCGTTAAACCCGCCACCACCCGACAGTAGGATAGCACACACCCGTGTTGGAGAGCAAATTCAGATTGTAAATGTTGTGGATTTGCACCCCAACCTGTACTCGTAACTCATTGGCACATTCTGCTTACGTGACACAAAGCTTACCAATTGTCTGTCGGGTGGCGGCGGGTTTGACGACACATTCATATTTACGCGCTCTAACCGCACACGCAAAAACCTCAATCCTAGAGTACTACAGATCTACACGGGACGTGGTGGCATCACGTGGTCGCCATTCCCCCCCCGCCCTGCGTGAGAATGGACGCGTCCGGCTGCAGGAGAGTACGCCATCTTTAAATGGTCACGGCGGAGTCGTTCCCCGCTGCGCTGAGCGTTGTCGTCTGCGTGAAACCTCCCGCACGGGTCCCGCCTCGAGCCGTGCCAACAGCGGTGACTTTGCGTTGGTCACCACTCACTGGGGGGGTGGGGGGGGGTGATTTGTGTAGCCGCGTGCGACTCGGAGGTGGAGGCGAGTGAGCGAGTGACTGAGCTCAATCACGACCGCTCTTGATTCGACCTCTTTACAAGGAATCCTGCTTCGCGTTGTCACCATCACCACCATCATCACCACCATCACCACCACCATCATCACCGTGATCATCAACAACCACCACCACCATCATCACCATCGCCAGCCACCACCAACAACCGCCATTCGCCACTAAGTGGTGGTGACGTCACCACGACGCTTGTGCCAGGCCATGTGCACCTTGAGGCCACGTGAAGTGTCGAACGCCCGCTGGCAGATCACGGGGCAGACCCAGGTGCCACGGGTCGACTGACTGAGATGACTGGCTGATGCACCACCTGTGCCCCCTACTGTGCCAACTTGCTGTGCTTTAGCCACCCGGCGCTCCGCTCGTTGTTGTGAGCATCGCTCCTCCGCCCTCCGTTGTTGTTGGAGGGCGACTGCCTCCAACTGCCCAGTAGCATCCTTCACGAGCCTCCTCCACAGAGGCCGATCTTGACACCGCTGGTACCAGTCATCGGCAAGTCCACTCAGCTCCACGTCCTCCTGTACCACATCACTCCATCTCTTCTCTAGCCCGTGCCGCGCCCGTTTAGCCCCCTCGATCCGGCTGAACAAAAGCTGTTTGGGCATGCGGTGATTGGGCATGCGGTGATTGGGCATGCGGTGATTGGGCATGCGGTGATTGGGCATGCGGTGATTGGGCATGCGGTGATTGGGCATGCGGGCTACATGACCCAGCCAACGCAGCCTTGCCTGCCGTCACCACCATCACCACCACCACCATCATCACCAACCACCACCGTCGTCGTCGTCGTCCGCTGCCACAACTACCACCACAACTACCGCCTCGGCACACTGCCGGGTGTGCAAGCGCTGTCAGCGAGCGCCTATTAAAGGCCGAACGGCACCCGAGTGGAGGGCGCCCGTTCCGACGTTTTGAGTCACCCCTCCCCAGTGGCGATGATTTCCCCGACTCCTTTGAGGCCGAGTCGACTTAGGGGAGGCCCAGGACCGGGTTCAGACGTTCGTCACCGATGTTGGTGGCCGCGAGCAGCAGCCGAGCTCGGGTCGCCGCTCACCCACGACCGACATCACCAACGCGCTCACCGCCATGAGCCCCGGGCTGGGGTTGAGTTCTCACTGGGAGCCGCTGGGGGAGGAGGAGTGAACTCCGCTCTCGTCTCAGCCCCTGCCGCAGGGCAGCGCCTCGCTCTCAGCCCCCCCCCCCCTCCCCTTAACACGACCTTCATGTTCACCACAAGTACGTGTGGTTAATGCAGACATGATTCATTGCAAATTGTTTTATTCTATTTGGTGTTCGAACATCTTAACACAATCTTGATTTGAAGCTTTTGTGACTGCAGGGATCCATTCTCTTTGGTTCTTTCGGTAAAGTCACGTACGCTTGTGTTGCGCCCGAAACGTCGTGATTTTATACCTACGTGACTTTACCAAAAGAACAAAACAATATCTTAACACAACTCCCTGGTTTATTGCCAGAAAGGGTAAATACCTAATCTTATTTTTTCATTTTTTGCTTTTAACTGTCCACTAATCACGCCCGTGACACGAGCTGTAGGGGCGGACCTCTGTCCACTCAGCGGTGCTGTTCGTATTCAAATTCAGCACCACGAGTTGGGAGTCTCATCCCTGGGGTTCCCTGTTGTGGTGCCACATCTTTTACCACACTGCCCCTCAATTCCCCTGCACACGGGTTACTATCTTCACAAGGATTGTGTTTCACTACATGAGGACGAAATGAATCCCGCAACAGAATTAATGATAAATTGTGTTCAATAATTATCAAGCCACGACAGGGTGCTTCAAAAAAATGTTAATACTTTTAAGACTTTGCAACAATATCACCAGAAATGTACTTCCGCAGCATCGTGTGAAAATACGGTTTGCCTCATTGCCAGTAATACTCGGCGACCAACAATTTCACGTCCATCTCGGAAAGCAGGTCAGCCACCCAGGAACTCGACAAAATAACTTACCACAGGAGTCGGTATCCATGTCATTCCAGCTCTGCAATTCACATCGTGTAAATCCCTGGCCTCGTGTCCAAGTTTGCGGGAGAGAAGAGCAACTGCTCCCTTTGACTCTCTATGAATGCTCCATTAAGCTCTTCAACATCTCCAGGATCCTCGGCCCCATGTTTGCGTGCCATGTCTACTGTTCTAAATGTGGGACAGTTGACGAGTAGGGCGAAGGCGAGGTGAAGCTGAACGTGACGGCTGCAGGTGAATGAGTGGGGAGCGTCGCGCTCGCCACACGGTGGCGCTGTGACCCCTGACCTCCCACCCACCACCGTCGCTCGTGCAGACGGTGGAGGGTGGGAGGTCAAGGGTCAGATCACAGGGTGGAGGGTGCAGAGCTGGAGAGCGGTCGTTGTAGTCTCGGCAGAAAACTCTGATGGAAGCGAATCTGGTCAGTGTCCCTGCATTTAGTGTCTTCCTGCTGCAAGTGAAGCCGTGTTGAGCAAGTGGTCTCTCCCTGGTGCATATGAAGCAGAGCGGTCTCTCCCTGCTGCACGTGAAGCCGTTTTGAGTCGCTGGGTGGGGGTCTCGTTGAGCCCCCCCTCTCTCTAGGTTCTTGACACCGCCGTCCGTTTCTCTGCAGCTCCACAGAGGTGCAAGTGGCACGACTGTCGCTGTGGCGGTAGTGGTGGTCGTCGTGATCGTGGTCGCAGCGGCTGCCGCTGTTATCCAGAAACGCCGTTGTGTGCTTGTATGTCCATCACGGTGTGTCGATGTGGGCTTGTGTATGTGTGGCTATCGCTCAATGTATTCTCGGGGTTCGTTGTAAAGTTTCACGTCTTGGCATCTCTCAGTGTGCGTCTGTTTTCTACGCCTGTCATTGTCCCACTCTACGTGTCTACAACCCAGTTTGTGTAAGAGAGAGGAGAGAGGGGTGAGGGGGGTCACAGTGCTCCTACTGAGTGTTTGGTGCCATGGGCGACTCCACGCAGCTGGGAGATCGCCTCACGGATCCATTGCCCTTAGTGATTCAGACCGCGAGATGCAGAGGCGCTGCACGTTCCCGTGGCGGGGCCCAGCAAATTGAGAAGCTACGTTTTGTGAACAGTGACGGCACCATGACACGTGATGCTCACGGTCACGGCCACGCTGGTCCAGCCACTCGCTTTAAAGATCCGCGGAAGGCCGCGTGCGGTCTCTTCCACGTGGAACCTCGCCACAGCCAAGCGGAGGGTCGCCTCCTGCTCTCGGGAGCGGTGGGTTGAGCCGGTGCCGGAAATTCCACATTGCCCTGTCGGGGGCCAGACTCTCTCCTCTGTAGGGCCACCCCCAGTCCATTCGAACAAAGTGGTACCCAGTTTATCTGCCACGACTGAGATCTGTGCCACTTCGGGCTGTTTGTGGGGATCTCTGAGCACAATCTGGGAGGCTGCGTCCGAGTGGAACGTCCGCGGGTTTCTCAATACGATGGAGAATTCCTAAACCAGTGTGTGGTAGTGGTGTGTGGGTGGTGATGGTGTCGTTCACTGTAAAGGCAGTCGACTCTGCTCTTAACCACCATCCACACCACCACACAGCAACCACCACCACAGAAACCACCATCACCCACACCAACACATCACCATCCACACACCACCACCCCACCCCGTCAACCCATGGCACCTGCTGGGTCTGTCCCGTGCCCTGTCAGCAGCGAGCCGTCGACACTTCACGTGGTCGCCTCAAAGTGCAACTTGCGAATGGCGGCTTCTGTTTCTGGGAGGTAGTTGAGGGTGGTGGTGATGAGAGTGAGGGTAGCAAGGATGGTGGTGAGGGTAATGGTGATGAGTGTGTGGTGAGGGTGGTGATGTGAGGGTAGTGGTGATGAGAGTGGTGAGGGTGGTGGTGAGAGGGTGGTGAGTGTAGTGAGCGTGGTGGTGAGAGTGATGAGGGTGGTAGTGATGTGAGAGTGGTGGTGATGAGAATGGTGGGGGTGGTGGTGAGAGTGGGAGTAGTGAGGGTGATGAGAGGGTGGTGGTGAGAGTGAGGGTGGTGGTGAGTGTAGTGGTGAGTGTAGTGAGGGTGGTGGTGAGTGTAGTGAGTGTAGTGGTGAGGAAGCTGAGGCGAGCTCACAGACGCGACCACCTCACTCAGGTCAACGCCGTAAAGATGGCGCCCGTGAAGCTGGGCGCGTCCATTCTCATTGTGTGGGGGGGGCACAGGTGGGAGGCTGCGTCCGAGTGGAACTTCTTCGGGTTTCTCAATGCGATGGAGAATTCACTCACAGCCAATGGGTGGTGGTGTGTGGATGTGTGGGTGGTGGTGTGTGGATGTGTGGGTGGTGGTGGTGTGTGGATGGTGGTGTGTGGGTGGTGGTGTGTGGATGTGTGTGGTGGTGTGTGGATGGTAGTGGTGTGTGGATGTGTGGGTGGTGGTGTGTGGTGGTGTGTGTGTGGATGTGGGTGGATGTGTGGTGGTAGTGGTGTGAATGTGGGTGGATGTGTGGGTAGTGTGGATGTGTGGGTGGATGTGTGGTGGTAGTGCTGTGGATGTGTGTGTGGGTGGATGTGTGTATGGGTGGATGTGTGGGTGGTGGTGGTGTGTGGATGTGTGGGTGGTGTGTGAATGGGTGGATGTGTGGGTGGTGTGTGAATGTGTGGGTGGTGGTGTGTGGGTGGTGGTGTGTGAATGTGTGGGTGGAGGTGGTGTGTGGGTGGTGATGTGTGGATGTGTGTGGATGTGTGGGTGGTGGTGTGTGGATGTGTGGGTAGTGGTGGTGTGTGGGTGGTGTGTGGATGTGTGGGTGGTGGTGTGTGGATGTGTGGGTGGTGGTGTGTGGATGTGTGGGTGGTGGTGTGTGGGTGGTGGTGTGTGGATGTGTGGGTAGTGGTGGTGTGTGGATGTGTGGGTAGTGGTGGTGGTGTGGATGTGTGGGTGGATGTGTGGTGGTGTGGATGGGTGTGTGGTGTCGTTCACTGCAAAGTTAGTCGACTCCACCTCTTAACCACCATCCACACCACCACCGACACACAACAACCACCAACACACACAAACTACCACACCAACTACCACCACCCCACACGAACACCGTCAACCTATGGCACCTGCTGGGTCTGTCCCGTGACCTCCTGTCAGCAGAGAGCCGTCGACACTTCACGTCGCCCCAAAGTGCACCTAGCCTGGCACAGGCGCCTTGGTGACGTCACCACCACGTGCGACTGGCGGCTGCTGTTGCTGGGAGGTAGTTGAGGGTGGTGGTGATGATGGTGAGGGTGGTGGTGAGGGTGGTGGTGATGAGTGAGGACGGTGAGGGTGGTGGTGAGTGTAGTGAGCGTGGTGGTGAGAGTGATGAGGGTGGTGGTGATGGTGGTGAGGGTTGTGGTGAGGGTGGTGGTGATGAGAGTGAGGACGGTGAGGGTGGTGGTGAGTGTAGTGAGCGTGGTGGTGAGTGTAGTGGTGAGTGTAGTGAGTGTAGTGGTGAGTGTAGTGAGTGTAGTGGTGAGTGTAGTGAGGGTGGTGGTGAGTGTAGTGAGGGTGGTGGTGAGTGTAGTGAGGGTAGTGGTGAGTGTAGTGAGGGTAGTGGTGAGTGTAGTGGTGAGTGTAGTGAGGGTAGTGGTGAGTGTAGTGAGGATAGTGGTGAGTGTAGTGGTGAGTGTAGTGAGTGTAGTGGTGAGTGTAGTGAGGGTGGTGGTGAGTGTAGTGAGGGTGGTGGCGAGTGTAGTGAGGGTAGTGGTGAGTGTAGTGAGGGTGGTGGTGAGTGTAGTGAGGGTGGTGGTGAGTGTGGTGGTGAGTGTAGTGAGGGTGGTGGTGAGTGTAGTGAGTGTGGTGGTGAGTGTAGTGAGTGTGGTGGTGAGTGTAGTGAGTGTAGTGGTGAGTGTAGTGGTGAGTGTAGTGAGTGTGGTGGTGAGGAACCCGAGGCGAGCTCACAGACGCGACCACCTCACTCAGGTCAACGCCGTAAAGATGGCGCCCGTGAAGCTGGGCGCGTCCATTCTCATTGTGGGGGGGGGGGGGGCACAGGTGGGAGGCTGCGTCCGAGTGGAACTTCTTCGGGTTTCTCAATGCGATGGAGAATTCACTCACAGCCGATGGGTGGTGGTGGTGTGTGGATGTGTGGGTGGTGGTGGTGTGGGTGGTGGTGGTGTGTGGATGGTGGTGTGTGGATGTGTGAGTGGTGGTGGTGTGTGGATGTGTGGGTGGTGTGTGGATGTGTGGGTGGTGGTGGTGTGTGGATGTGTGTGCTTGTGTTGGGAGGTGGTGGTGTGTCTGTGTGGGTAGATGTGTGGGTGGTGGTGTGTGGATGTGTGGGTGGTGGTGTGTGGATGGGGTGTGGATGGGGTGTGGATGTGTGTGTGGATGTGTGTGTGTGGATATGTGGGTGGTGGTGTGTGGATGTGTGGGTGGTGGTGGTGTGTGGGTGGTGGTGTGTGGATGTGTGGGTGGTGGTGGTGTGTGGATGTGTGGGTGGATGTGTGGTGGTAGTGCTGTGGATGTGTGTGTCGGTGGATGTGTGGGTGGTGATGGTGGTGTGTGGATGTGTAGGTGGTGGTGGTGTGTGGATGTGTGGGTGGTGGTGGTGTGTGGATGTGTGGATGTGTGGGTGGTGTGTGGATATGTGGATGTTGGTGGTGTGTGGATGTGTGGGTGGTGGTGGTATGTGGATGGTGTGTGGATGTGTGTGTGTGTGGATATGTGGGTGGTGTGTGGATGTGTGTGTGGATGTGTGGGTGTTGGTGGTGTGTGGATGTGTGGGTGGTGGTGGTGTGTGGATGTGTGTGGGTGGTGTGTGGATGTGTGGATGTATGTGTGGGTGTTGGTGGTGTGTGGATGTGTGGGTGGTGGTGGTGTGTGGATGTGTGTGGGTGGTGTGTGGATGTGTGTGTGGATGTGTGGGTGGTGTGTGGATGTGTGTGTGGGTGGTGTGTGGATGTGTGTGTGGGTGGTGTGTGGATGTGTGTGTGGATGTGTGGGTGGTAGTGGTGTGTGGATGTGTGGGTGGTGGTGTGTGGATGTGTGGGTGGTGGTGGTGTGTGGATGTGTGGTGATGGTGGTGTGTGGATGTGTGTGTGAATGTGTGGGTGGTGGTGTGTAGATGTGTGTGTGGTAGTGGTGTGTGGATGTGTGTGTGTAGATGTGTGGATGTGTGTGTAGATGTGTGGATGTGTGGGTGGTGTGTGGATGTGTGGGTGGTAGTGGTGTGTGGATGTGTGGGTGGTGGTGGTGTGTGGGTGGTGGTGTGTGGATGTGTGGGTGGTGGTGGTGTGTGGATGTGTGGGTGGATGTGTGGTGGTAGTGCTGTGGATGTGTGAGTCGGTGGATGTGTGGGTGGTGATGGTGGTGTGTGGATGTGTAGGTGGTGGTGGTGTGTGGATGTGTGGGTGGATGTGTGGTGGTAGTGCTGTGGATGTGTGAGTCGGTGGATGTGTGGGTGGTGATGGTGGTGTGTGGATGTGTAGGTGGTGGTGGTGTGTGGATGTGTGGGTGGTGGTGGTGTGTGGATGTGTGGATGTGTGGGTGGTGTGTGGATGTGTGGATGTTGGTGGTGTGTGGATGTGTGGGTGGTGGTGGTATGTGGATGGTGTGTGGATGTGTGTGTGTGTGGATATGTGGGTGGTGTGTGGATGTGTGTGTGGATGTGTGGGTGTTGGTGGTGTGTGGATGTGTGGGTGGTGGTGGTGTGTGGATGTGTGTGGGTGGTGTGTGGATGTGTGGATGTGTGTGTGGATGTGTGGGTGTTGGTGGTGTGTGGATGTGTGGGTGGTGGTGGTGTGTGGATGTGTGTGGGTGGTGTGTGGATGTGTGTGTGGATGTGTGGGTGGTAGTGGTGTGTGGATGTGTGGGTGGTGGTGTGTGGATGTGTGGGTGGTGGTGGTGTGTGGATGTGTGGTGATGGTGGTGTGTGGATGTGTGTGTGAATGTGTGGGTGGTGGTGTGTAGATGTGTGTGTGGTAGTGGTGTGTGGATGTGTGTGTGTAGATGTGTGGATGTGTGTGTAGATGTGTGGATGTGTGGGTGGTGTGTGGATGTGTGGGTGGTAGTGGTGTGTGGATGTGTGGGTGGTGGTGGTGTGTGGGTGGTGGTGTGTGGATGTGTGGGTGGTGGTGGTGTGTGGATGTGTGGGTGGTGGTGGTGGTGTGTGGATGTGTGTGGGTGGTGTGTGGATGTGTGGATGTGTGGATGTGTGTGTGGATGTGTGGGTGTTGGTGGTGTGTGGATGTGTGGGTGGTGGTGGTGTGTGGATGTGTGTGGGTGGTGTGTGAATGTGTGTGTGGATGTGTGTGTGGGTGGTGTGTGGATATGTGTGTGGATGTGTGGGTGGTGTGTGGATGTGTGGGTGGTAGTGGTGTGTGGATGTGTGGGTGGTGGTGTGTGGATGTGTGGGTGGTAGTGGTGTGTGGATGTGTGGGTGTTGGTGGTGTGTGGATGTGTGGGTGGATGTGTGGTGGTAGTGCTGTGGATGTGTGTGTCGGTGGATGTGTGGGTGGTGATGGTGGTGTGTGGATGTGTAGGTGGTGGTGGTATGTGGATGGTGTGTGGATGTGTGTGTGTGTGGATATGTGGGTGGTGTGTGGATGTGTGTGTGGATGTGTGGGTGTTGGTGGTGTGTGGATGTGTGGGTGGTGGTGGTGTGTGGATGTGTGTGGGTGGTGTGTGGATGTGTGGATGTGTGTGTGGATGTGTGGGTGTTGGTGGTGTGTGGATGTGTGGGTGGTGGTGGTGTGTGGATGTGTGTGGGTGGTGTGTGGATGTGTGTGTGGATGTGTGGGTGGTGTGTGGATGTGTGTGTGGGTGGTGTGTGGATGTGTGTGTGGGTGGTGTGTGGATGTGTGTGGGTGGTGTGTGGATGTGTGGATGTGTGTGTGGATGTGTGGGTGTTGGTGGTGTGTGGATGTGTGGGTGGTGGTGTGTGGATGTGTGGGTGGTGGTGGTGTGTGGATGTGTGGTGATGGTGGTGTGTGGATGTGTGTGTGAATGTGTGGGTGGTGGTGTGTAGATGTGTGTGTGGTAGTGGTGTGTGGATGTATGTGTGTAGATGTGTGGATGTGTGTGTAGATGTGTGGATGTGTGGGTGGTGTGTGGATGTGTGGGTGGTAGTGGTGTGTGGATGTGTGGGTGGTGGTGGTGTGTGGGTGGTGGTGTGTGGATGTGTGGGTGGTGGTGGTGTGTGGATGTGTGGGTGGTGGTGGTGGTGTGTGGATGTGTGTGGGTGGTGTGTGGATGTGTGGATGTGTGGATGTGTGTGTGGATGTGTGGGTGTTGGTGGTGTGTGGATGTGTGGGTGGTGGTGGTGTGTGGCTGTGTGTGGGTGGTGTGTGAATGTGTGTGTGGATGTGTGTGTGGGTGGTGTGTGGATATGTGTGTGGATGTGTGGGTGGTGTGTGGATGTGTGGGTGGTAGTGGTGTGTGGCTGTGTGGGTGGTGGTGTGTGGATGTGTGGGTGGTAGTGGTGTGTGGATGTGTGGGTGTTGGTGGTGTGTGGATGTGTGGGTGGATGTGTGGTGGTAGTGCTGTGGATGTGTGTGTCGGTGGATGTGTGGGTGGTGATGGTGGTGTGTGGATGTGTAGGTGGTGGTGGTGTGTGGATGTGTGGGTGGTGGTGGTGTGTGGATGTGTGGATGTTGGTGGTGTGTGGATGTGTGGGTGGTGGTGGTATGTGGATGGTGTGTGGATGTGTGTGTGTGTGGATATGTGGGTGGTGTGTGGATGTGTGTGTGGATGTGTGGGTGTTGGTGGTGTGTGGATGTGTGGGTGGTGGTGGTGTGTGGATGTGTGTGGGTGGTGTGTGGATGTGTGGATGTGTGTGTGGATGTGTGGGTGTTGGTGGTGTGTGGATGTGTGGGTGGTGGTGTGTGGATGTGTGGGTGGTGGTGGTGTGTGGATGTGTGGTGATGGTGGTGTGTGGATGTGTGTGTGAATGTGTGGGTGGTGGTGTGTAGATGTGTGTGTGGTAGTGGTGTGTGGATGTATGTGTGTAGATGTGTGGATGTGTGTGTAGATGTGTGGATGTGTGGGTGGTAGTGGTGTGTGGATGTGTGGGTGGTGGTGGTGTGTGGGTGGTGGTGTGTGGATGTGTGGGTGGTGGTGGTGTGTGGATGTGTGGGTGGTGGTGGTGGTGTGTGGATGTGTGTGGGTGGTGTGTGGATGTGTGGATGTGTGGATGTGTGTGTGGATGTGTGGGTGTTGGTGGTGTGTGGATGTGTGGGTGGTGGTGGTGTGTGGATGTGTGTGGGTGGTGTGTGAATGTGTGTGTGGATGTGTGTGTGGGTGGTGTGTGGATATGTGTGTGGATGTGTGGGTGGTGTGTGGATGTGTGGGTGGTAGTGGTGTGTGGATGTGTGGGTGGTGGTGTGTGGATGTGTGGGTGGTAGTGGTGTGTGGATGTGTGGGTGTTGGTGGTGTGTGGATGTGTGGGTGGATGTGTGGTGGTAGTGCTGTGGATGTGTGTGTCGGTGGATGTGTGGGTGGTGATGGTGGTGTGTGGATGTGTAGGTGGTGGTGGTGTGTGGATGTGTGGGTGGTGGTGGTGTGTGGATGTGTGGATGTTGGTGGTGTGTGGATGTGTGGGTGGTGGTGGTATGTGGATGGTGTGTGGATGTGTGTGTGTGTGGATATGTGGGTGGTGTGTGGATGTGTGTGTGGATGTGTGGGTGGTAGTGGTGTGTGGATGTGTGGGTGGTGGTGGTGTGTGGATGTGTGGATGTGTGGGTGGTGTGTGGATATGTGGATGTTGGTGGTGTGTGGATGTGTGGGTGGTGGTGGTATGTGGATGGTGTGTGGATGTGTGTGTGTGTGGATATGTGGGTGGTGTGTGGATGTGTGTGTGGATGTGTGGGTGTTGGTGGTGTGTGGATGTGTGGGTGGTGGTGGTGTGTGGATGTGTGTGGGTGGTGTGTGGATGTGTGGATGTATGTGTGGGTGTTGGTGGTGTGTGGATGTGTGGGTGGTGGTGGTGTGTGGATGTGTGTGGGTGGTGTGTGGATGTGTGTGTGGATGTGTGGGTGGTGTGTGGATGTGTGTGTGGGTGGTGTGTGGATGTGTGTGTGGGTGGTGTGTGGATGTGTGTGTGGATGTGTGGGTGGTAGTGGTGTGTGGATGTGTGGGTGGTGGTGTGTGGATGTGTGGGTGGTGGTGGTGTGTGGATGTGTGGTGATGGTGGTGTGTGGATGTGTGTGTGAATGTGTGGGTGGTGGTGTGTAGATGTGTGTGTGGTAGTGGTGTGTGGATGTGTGTGTGTAGATGTGTGGATGTGTGTGTAGATGTGTGGATGTGTGGGTGGTGTGTGGATGTGTGGGTGGTAGTGGTGTGTGGATGTGTGGGTGGTGGTGGTGTGTGGGTGGTGGTGTGTGGATGTGTGGGTGGTGGTGGTGTGTGGATGTGTGGGTGGATGTGTGGTGGTAGTGCTGTGGATGTGTGAGTCGGTGGATGTGTGGGTGGTGATGGTGGTGTGTGGATGTGTAGGTGGTGGTGGTGTGTGGATGTGTGGGTGGATGTGTGGTGGTAGTGCTGTGGATGTGTGAGTCGGTGGATGTGTGGGTGGTGATGGTGGTGTGTGGATGTGTAGGTGGTGGTGGTGTGTGGATGTGTGGGTGGTGGTGGTGTGTGGATGTGTGGATGTGTGGGTGGTGTGTGGATGTGTGGATGTTGGTGGTGTGTGGATGTGTGGGTGGTGGTGGTATGTGGATGGTGTGTGGATGTGTGTGTGTGTGGATATGTGGGTGGTGTGTGGATGTGTGTGTGGATGTGTGGGTGTTGGTGGTGTGTGGATGTGTGGGTGGTGGTGGTGTGTGGATGTGTGTGGGTGGTGTGTGGATGTGTGGATGTGTGTGTGGATGTGTGGGTGTTGGTGGTGTGTGGATGTGTGGGTGGTGGTGGTGTGTGGATGTGTGTGGGTGGTGTGTGGATGTGTGTGTGGATGTGTGGGTGGTAGTGGTGTGTGGATGTGTGGGTGGTGGTGTGTGGATGTGTGGGTGGTGGTGGTGTGTGGATGTGTGGTGATGGTGGTGTGTGGATGTGTGTGTGAATGTGTGGGTGGTGGTGTGTAGATGTGTGTGTGGTAGTGGTGTGTGGATGTGTGTGTGTAGATGTGTGGATGTGTGTGTAGATGTGTGGATGTGTGGGTGGTGTGTGGATGTGTGGGTGGTGGTGGTGTGTGGATGTGTGGGTGGTGGTGGTGTGTGGGTGGTGGTGTGTGGATGTGTGGGTGGTGGTGGTGTGTGGATGTGTGGGTGGTGGTGGTGGTGTGTGGATGTGTGTGGGTGGTGTGTGGATGTGTGGATGTGTGGATGTGTGTGTGGATGTGTGGGTGTTGGTGGTGTGTGGATGTGTGGGTGGTGGTGGTGTGTGGATGTGTGTGGGTGGTGTGTGAATGTGTGTGTGGATGTGTGTGTGGGTGGTGTGTGGATATGTGTGTGGATGTGTGGGTGGTGTGTGGATGTGTGGGTGGTAGTGGTGTGTGGATGTGTGGGTGGTGGTGTGTGGATGTGTGGGTGGTAGTGGTGTGTGGATGTGTGGGTGTTGGTGGTGTGTGGATGTGTGGGTGGATGTGTGGTGGTAGTGCTGTGGATGTGTGTGTCGGTGGATGTGTGGGTGGTGATGGTGGTGTGTGGATGTGTAGGTGGTGGTGGTATGTGGATGGTGTGTGGATGTGTGTGTGTGTGGATATGTGGGTGGTGTGTGGATGTGTGTGTGGATGTGTGGGTGGTGGTGGTGTGTGGATGTGTGGGTGGTGGTGGTGTGTGGATGTGTGTGGGTGGTGTGTGGATGTGTGGATGTGTGTGTGGATGTGTGGGTGTTGGTGGTGTGTGGATGTGTGGGTGGTGGTGGTGTGTGGATGTGTGTGGGTGGTGTGTGGATGTGTGTGTGGATGTGTGGGTGGTGTGTGGATGTGTGTGTGGGTGGTGTGTGGATGTGTGTGTGGGTGGTGTGTGGATGTGTGTGGGTGGTGTGTGGATGTGTGGATGTGTGTGTGGATGTGTGGGTGTTGGTGGTGTGTGGATGTGTGGGTGGTGGTGTGTGGATGTGTGGGTGGTGGTGGTGTGTGGATGTGTGGTGATGGTGGTGTGTGGATGTGTGTGTGAATGTGTGGGTGGTGGTGTGTAGATGTGTGTGTGGTAGTGGTGTGTGGATGTATGTGTGTAGATGTGTGGATGTGTGGGTGGTGGTGTGTGGATGTGTGGGTGGTAGTGGTGTGTGGATGTGTGGGTGGTGGTGGTGTGTGGGTGGTGGTGTGTGGATGTGTGGGTGGTGGTGGTGTGTGGATGTGTGGTTGGTGGTGGTGGTGTGTGGATGTGTGTGGGTGGTGTGTGGATGTGTGGATGTGTGGATGTGTGTGTGGATGTGTGGGTGTTGGTGGTGTGTGGATGTGTGGGTGGTGGTGGTGTGTGGTTGTGTGTGGGTGGTGTGTGAATGTGTGTGTGGATGTGTGTGTGGGTGGTGTGTGGATTTGTGTGTGGATGTGTGGGTGGTGTGTGGATGTGTGGGTGGTAGTGGTGTGTGGATGTGTGGGTGGTGGTGTGTGGATGTGTGGGTGGTAGTGGTGTGTGGATGTGTGGGTGTTGGTGGTGTGTGGATGTGTGGGTGGATGTGTGGTGGTAGTGCTGTGGATGTGTGTGTCGGTGGATGTGTGGGTGGTGATGGTGGTGTGTGGATGTGTAGGTGGTGGTGGTGTGTGGATGTGTGGGTGGTGGTGGTGTGTGGATGTGTGGATGTTGGTGGTGTGTGGATGTGTGGGTGGTGGTGGTATGTGGATGGTGTGTGGATGTGTGTGTGTGTGGATATGTGGGTGGTGTGTGGATGTGTGTGTGGATGTGTGGGTGTTGGTGGTGTGTGGATGTGTGGGTGGTGGTGGTGTGTGGATGTGTGTGGGTGGTGTGTGGATGTGTGGATGTGTGTGTGGATGTGTGGGTGTTGGTGGTGTGTGGATGTGTGGGTGGTGGTGTGTGGATGTGTGGGTGGTGGTGGTGTGTGGATGTGTGGTGTTGGTGGTGTGTGGATGTGTGTGTGAATGTGTGGGTGGTGGTGTGTAGATGTGTGTGTGGTAGTGGTGTGTGGATGTATGTGTGTAGATGTGTGGATGTGTGTGTAGATGTGTGGATGTGTGGGTGGTAGTGGTGTGTGGATGTGTGGGTGGTGGTGGTGTGTGGGTGGTGGTGTGTGGATGTGTGGGTGGTGGTGGTGTGTGGATGTGTGGGTGGTGGTGGTGGTGTGTGGATGTGTGTGGGTGGTGTGTGGATGTGTGGATGTGTGGATGTGTGTGTGGATGTGTGGGTGTTGGTGGTGTGTGGATGTGTGGGTGGTGGTGGTGTGTGGATGTGTGTGGGTGGTGTGTGAATGTGTGTGTGGATGTGTGTGTGGGTGGTGTGTGGATATGTGTGTGGCTGTGTGGGTGGTGTGTGGATGTGTGGGTGGTAGTGGTGTGTGGATGTGTGGGTGGTGGTGTGTGGATGTGTGGGTGGTAGTGGTGTGTGGATGTGTGGGTGTTGGTGGTGTGTGGATGTGTGGGTGGATGTGTGGTGGTAGTGCTGTGGATGTGTGTGTCGGTGGATGTGTGGGTGGTGATGGTGGTGTGTGGATGTGTAGGTGGTGGTGGTGTGTGGATGTGTGGGTGGTGGTGGTGTGTGGATGTGTGGATGTTGGTGGTGTGTGGATGTGTGGGTGGTGGTGGTATGTGGATGGTGTGTGGATGTGTGTGTGTGTGGATATGTGGGTGGTGTGTGGATGTGTGTGTGGATGTGTGGGTGTTGGTGGTGTGTGGATGTGTGGGTGGTGGTGGTGTGTGGATGTGTGTGGGTGGTGTGTGGATGTGTGGATGTGTGTGTGGATGTGTGGGTGTTGGTGGTGTGTGGATGTGTGGGTGGTGGTGGTGTGTGGATGTGTGTGGGTGGTGGTGTGTGGATGTGTGGGTGGTGGTGGTGTGTGGATGTGTGGTGATGGTGGTGTGTGGATGTGTGTGTGAATGTGTGGGTGGTGGTGTGTAGATGTGTGTGTGGTAGTGGTGTGTGGATGTATGTGTGTAGATGTGTGGATGTGTGTGTAGTTGTGTGGCTGTGTGGGTGGTAGTGGTGTGTGGATGTGTGGGTGGTGGTGGTGTGTGGGTGGTGGTGTGTGGATGTGTGGGTGGTGGTGGTGTGTGGATGTGTGGGTGGTGGTGGTGGTGTGTGGATGTGTGTGGGTGGTGTGTGGATGTGTGGATGTGTGGATGTGTGTGTGGATGTGTGGGTGTTGGTGGTGTGTGGATGTGTGGGTGGTGGTGGTGTGTGGATGTGTGTGGGTGGTGTGTGAATGTGTGTGTGGATGTGTGTGTGGGTGGTGTGTGGATATGTGTGTGGATGTGTGGGTGGTGTGTGGATGTGTGGGTGGTAGTGGTGTGTGGATGTGTGGGTGGTGGTGTGTGGATGTGTGGGTGGTAGTGGTGTGTGGATGTGTGGGTGTTGGTGGTGTGTGGATGTGTGGGTGGATGTGTGGTGGTAGTGCTGTGGATGTGTGTGTCGGTGGATGTGTGGGTGGTGATGGTGGTGTGTGGATGTGTAGGTGGTGGTGGTGTGTGGATGTGTGGGTGGTGGTGGTGTGTGGATGTGTGGATGTTGGTGGTGTGTGGATGTGTGGGTGGTGGTGGTATGTGGATGGTGTGTGGATGTGTGTGTGTGTGGATATGTGGGTGGTGTGTGGATGTGTGTGTGGATGTGTGGGTGTTGGTGGTGTGTGGATGTGTGGGTGGTGGTGGTGTGTGGATGTGTGTGGGTGGTGTGTGGATGTGTGGATGTGTGTGTGGATGTGTGGGTGTTGGTGGTGTGTGGATGTGTGGGTGGTGGTGTGTGGATGTGTGGGTGGTGGTGGTGTGTGGATGTGTGGTGATGGTGGTGTGTGGATGTGTGTGTGAATGTGTGGGTGGTGGTGTGTAGATGTGTGTGTGGTAGTGGTGTGTGGATGTATGTGTGTAGATGTGTGGATGTGTGTGTAGATGTGTGGATGTGTGGGTGGTAGTGGTGTGTGGATGTGTGGGTGGTGGTGGTGTGTGGGTGGTGGTGTGTGGATGTGTGGGTGGTGGTGGTGTGTGGATGTGTGGGTGGTGGTGGTGGTGTGTGGATGTGTGTGGGTGGTGTGTGGATGTGTGGATGTGTGGATGTGTGTGTGGATGTGTGGGTGTTGGTGGTGTGTGGATGTGTGGGTGGTGGTGGTGTGTGGATGTGTGTGGGTGGTGTGTGAATGTGTGTGTGGATGTGTGTGTGGGTGGTGTGTGGATATGTGTGTGGATGTGTGGGTGGTGTGTGGATGTGTGGGTGGTAGTGGTGTGTGGATGTGTGGGTGGTGGTGTGTGGATGTGTGGGTGGTAGTGGTGTGTGGATGTGTGGGTGTTGGTGGTGTGTGGATGTGTGGGTGGATGTGTGGTGGTAGTGCTGTGGATGTGTGTGTCGGTGGATGTGTGGGTGGTGATGGTGGTGTGTGGATGTGTAGGTGGTGGTGGTGTGTGGATGTGTGGGTGTTGGTGGTGTGTGGATGTGTGGATGTTGGTGGTGTGTGGATGTGTGGGTGGTGGTGGTATGTGGATGGTGTGTGGATGTGTGTGTGTGTGGATATGTGGGTGGTGTGTGGATGTGTGTGTGGATGTGTGGGTGTTGGTGGTGTGTGGATGTGTGGGTGGTGGTGGTGTGTGGATGTGTGTGGGTGGTGTGTGGATGTGTGGATGTGTGTGTGGATGTGTGGGTGTTGGTGGTGTGTGGATGTGTGGGTGGTGGTGGTGTGTGGAGGTGTGTGGGTGGTGTGTGGATGTGTGTGTGGATGTGTGGGTGGTGTGTGGATGTGTGTGTGGGTGGTGTGTGGATGTGTGTGTGGGTGGTGTGTGGATGTGTGTGGGTGGTGTGTGGATGTGTGGATGTGTGTGTGGATGTGTGGGTGTTGGTGGTGTGTGGATGTGTGGGTGGTGGTGGTGTGTGGATGTGTGGTGATGGTGGTGTGTGGATGTGTGTGTGTGAATGTGTGGGTGGTGGTGTGTAGATGTGTGTGTGGTAGTGGTGTGTGGATGTGTGTGTGTAGATGTGTGGATGTGTGTGTAGATGTGTGGATGTGTGGGTGGTGTGTGGATGTGTGGGTGGTAGTGGTGTGTGGATGTGTGGGTGGTGGTGGTGTGTGGGTGGTGGTGTGTGGATGTGTGGGTGGTGGTGGTGTGTGGATGTGTGGGTGGATGTGTGGTGGTAGTGCTGTGGATGTGTGTGTCGGTGGATGTGTGGGTGGTGATGGTGGTGTGTGGATGTGTTGGTGGTGGTGGTGTGTGGATGTGTGGGTGGTGGTGGTGTGTGGATGTGTGGATGTGTGGATGTTGGTGGTGTGTGGATGTGTGGGTGGTGGTGGTGTGTGGATGTGTGGTGATGGTGGTGTGTGGATGTGTGTGTGAATGTGTGGGTGGTGGTGTGTAGATGTGTGTGTGGTGGTGGTGTGTGGATGTGTGTGTGTAGATGTGTGGATGTGTGTGTAGATGTGTGGATGTGTGGGTGGTGTGTGGATGTGTGGGTGGTAGTGGTGTGTGGATGTGTGGGTGGTGGTGGTGTGTGGGTGGTGGTGTGTGGATGTGTGGGTGGTGGTGGTGTGTGGATGTGTGGGTGGTGGTGGTGTGTGGATGTGTGTGGGTGGTGTGTGGATGTGTGGATGTGTGGATGTGTGTGTGGATGTGTGGGTGTTGGTGGTGTGTGGATGTGTGGGTGGTGGTGGTGTGTGGATGTGTGTGGGTGGTGTGTGAATGTGTGTGTGGATGTGTGGGTGGTGTGTGGATGTGTGTGTGGGTGGTGTGTGGATGTGTGTGTGGATGTGTGGGTGGTGTGTGGATGTGTGTGTCGGTGGATGTGTGGGTGGTGATGGTGGTGTGTGGATGTGTAGGTGGTGGTGGTGTGTGGATGTGTGGGTGGTGGTGGTGTGTGGATGTGTGGATGTGTGGATGTTGGTGGTGTGTGGATGTGTGGGTGGTAGTGGTGTGTGGATGTGTGGGTGGTGGTGGTGTGTGGGTGGTGGTGTGTGGATGTGTGGGTGGTGGTGGTGTGTGGATGTGTGGGTGGTGGTGGTGGTGTGTGGATGTGTGTGGGTGGTGTGTGGATGTGTGGATGTGTGGATGTGTGTGTGGATGTGTGGGTGTTGGTGGTGTGTGGATGTGTGGGTGGTGGTGGTGTGTGGATGTGTGTGGGTGGTGTGTGAAGGTGTGTGTGGATGTGTGTGTGGGTGGTGTGTGGATATGTGTGTGGATGTGTGGGTGGTGTGTGGATGTGTGGGTGGTTGTGGTGTGTGGATGTGTGGGTGGTGGTGTGTGGATGTGTGGGTGGTAGTGGTGTGTGGATGTGTGGGTGTTGGTGGTGTGTGGATGTGTGGGTGGATGTGTGGTGGTAGTGCTGTGGATGTGTGTGTCGGTGGATGTGTGGGTGGTGATGGTGGTGTGTGGATGTGTAGGTGGTGGTGGTGTGTGGATGTGTGGGTGGTGGTGGTGTGTGGATGTGTGGATGTTGGTGGTGTGTGGATGTGTGGGTGGTGGTGGTATGTGGATGGTGTGTGGATGTGTGTGTGTGTGGATATGTGGGTGGTGTGTGGATGTGTGTGTGGATGTGTGGGTGTTGGTGGTGTGTGGATGTGTGGGTGGTGGTGGTGTGTGGATGTGTGTGGGTGGTGTGTGGATGTGTGGATGTGTGTGTGGATGTGTGGGTGTTGGTGGTGTGTGGATGTGTGGGTGGTAGTGGTGTGTGGATGTGTGGGTGGTGGTGGTGTGTGGATGTGTGGTGATGGTGGTGTGTGGATGTGTGTGTGAATGTGTGGGTGGTGGTGTGTAGATGTGTGTGTGGTAGTGGTGTGTGGATGTATGTGTGTAGATGTGTGGATGTGTGTGTAGATGTGTGGATGTGTGGGTGGTAGTGGTGTGTGGATGTGTGGGTGGTGGTGGTGTGTGGGTGGTGGTGTGTGGATGTGTGGGTGGTGGTGGTGTGTGGATGTGTGGGTGGTGGTGGTGGTGTGTGGATGTGTGTGGGTGGTGTGTGGATGTGTGGATGTGTGGATGTGTGTGTGGATGTGTGGGTGTTGGTGGTGTGTGGATGTGTGGGTGGTGGTGGTGTGTGGATGTGTGTGGGTGGTGTGTGAATGTGTGTGTGGTTGTGTGTGTGGGTGGTGTGTGGATATGTGTGTGGATGTGTGGGTGGTGTGTGGATGTGTGGGTGGTAGTGGTGTGTGGATGTGTGGGTGGTGGTGTGTGGATGTGTGGGTGGTAGTGGTGTGTGGATGTGTGGGTGTTGGTGGTGTGTGGATGTGTGGGTGGATGTGTGGTGGTAGTGCTGTGGATGTGTGTGTCGGTGGATGTGTGGGTGGTGATGGTGGTGTGTGGATGTGTAGGTGGTGGTGGTGTGTGGATGTGTGGGTGGTGGTGGTGTGTGGATGTGTGGATGTTGGTGGTGTGTGGATGTGTGGGTGGTGGTGGTGTGTGGATGGTGTGTGGATGTGTGTGTGTGTGGATATGTGGGTGGTGTGTGGATGTGTGTGTGGATGTGTGGGTGTTGGTGGTGTGTGGATGTGTGGGTGGTGGTGGTGTGTGGATGTGTGTGGGTGGTGTGTGGATGTGTGGATGTGTGTGTGGATGTGTGGGTGTTGGTGGTGTGTGGATGTGTGGGTGGTGGTGGTGTGTGGATGTGTGTGGGTGGTGTGTGGATGTGTGTGTGGATGTGTGGGTGGTGTGTGGATGTGTGGGTGGGTGGTGTGTGGATGTGTGTGTGGGTGGTGTGTGGATGTGTGTGGGTGTTGTGTGGATGTGTGGATGTGTGTGTGGATGTGTGGGTGTTGGTGGTGTGTGGATGTGTGGGTGGTGGTGGTGTGTGGATGTGTGGTGATGGTGGTGTGTGGATGTGTGTGTGTGAATGTGTGGGTGGTGGTGTGTAGATGTGTGTGTGGTAGTGGTGTGTGGATGTGTGTGTGTAGATGTGTGGATGTGTGTGTAGATGTGTGGATGTGTGGGTGGTGTGTGGATGTGTGGGTGGTAGTGGTGTGTGGATGTGTGGGTGGTGGTGGTGTGTGGGTGGTGGTGTGTGGATGTGTGGGTGTTGGTGGTGTGTGGATGTGTGGGTGGATGTGTGGTGGTAGTGCTGTGGATGTGTGTGTCGGTGGATGTGTGGGTGGTGATGGTGGTGTGTGGATGTGTAGGTGGTGGTGGTGTGTGGATGTGTGGGTGGTGGTGGTGTGTGGATGTGTGGATGTGTGGATGTTGGTGGTGTGTGGATGTGTGGGTGGTGGTGGTGTGTGGATGTGTGGTGATGGTGGTGTGTGGATGTGTGTGTGAATGTGTGGGTGGTGGTGTGTAGATGTGTGTGTGGTAGTGGTGTGTGGATGTGTGTGTGTAGATGTGTGGATGTGTGTGTAGATGTGTGGATGTGTGGGTGGTGTGTGGATGTGTGGGTGGTAGTGGTGTGTGGATGTGTGGGTGGTGGTGGTGTGTGGGTGGTGGTGTGTGGATGTGAGGGTGGTGGTGGTGTGTGGATGTGTGGGTGGTGGTGGTGTGTGGATGTGTGTGGGTGGTGTGTGGATGTGTGGATGTGTGGATGTGTGTGTGGATGTGTGGGTGTTGGTGGTGTGTGGATGTGTGGGTGGTGGTGGTGTGTGGATGTGTGTGGGTGGTGTGTGAATGTGTGTGTGGATGTGTGGGTGGTGTGTGGATGTGTGTGTGGGTGGTGTGTGGATGTGTGTGTGGATGTGTGGGTGGTGTGTGGATGTGTGTGTCGGTGGATGTGTGGGTGGTGATGGTGGTGTGTGGATGTGTAGGTGGTGGTGGTGTGTGGATGTGTGGGGTGGTGGTGGTGTGTGGATGTGTGGATGTGTGGATGTTGGTGGTGTGTGGATGTGTGGGTGGTAGTGGTGTGTGGATGTGTGGGTGGTGGTGGTGTGTGGGTGGTGGTGTGTGGATGTGTGGGTGGTGTTGGTGTGTGGATGTGTGGGTGGTGGTGGTGGTGTGTGGATGTGTGTGGGTGGTGTGTGGATGTGTGGATGTGTGGATGTGTGTGTGGATGTGTGGGTGTTGGTGGTGTGTGGATGTGTGGGTGGTGGTGGTGTGTGGATGTGTGTGGGTGGTGTGTGAATGTGTGTGTGGATGTGTGTGTGGGTGGTGTGTGGATATGTGTGTGGATGTGTGGGTGGTGTGTGGATGTGTGGGTGGTAGTGGTGTGTGGATGTGTGGGTGGTGGTGTGTGGATGTGTGGGTGGTAGTGGTGTGTGGATGTGTGGGTGTTGGTGGTGTGTGGATGTGTGGGTGGATGTGTGGTGGTAGTGCTGTGGATGTGTGTGTCGGTGGATGTGTGGGTGGTGATGGTGGTGTGTGGATGTGTAGGTGGTGGTGGTGTGTGGATGTGTGGGTGGTGGTGGTGTGTGGATGTGTGGATGTTGGTGGTGTGTGGATGTGTGGGTGGTGGTGGTATGTGGATGGTGTGTGGATGTGTGTGTGTGTGGATATGTGGGTGGTGTGTGGATGTGTGTGTGGATGTGTGGGTGTTGGTGGTGTGTGGATGTGTGGGTGGTGGTGGTGTGTGGATGTGTGTGGGTGGTGTGTGGATGTGTGGATGTGTGTGTGGATGTGTGGGTGTTGGTGGTGTGTGGATGTGTGGGTGGTGGTGTGTGGATGTGTGGGTGGTGGTGGTGTGTGGATGTGTGGTGATGGTGGTGTGTGGATGTGTGTGTGAATGTGTGGGTGGTGGTGTGTAGATGTGTGTGTGGTAGTGGTGTGTGGATGTATGTGTGTAGATGTGTGGATGTGTGTGTAGATGTGTGGATGTGTGGGTGGTAGTGGTGTGTGGATGTGTGGGTGGTGGTGGTGTGTGGGTGGTGGTGTGTGGATGTGTGGGTGGTGGTGGTGTGTGGATGTGTGGGTGGTGGTGGTGGTGTGTGGATGTGTGTGGGTGGTGTGTGGATGTGTGGATGTGTGGATGTGTGTGTGGATGTGTGGGTGTTGGTGGTGTGTGGATGTGTGGGTGGTGGTGGTGTGTGGATGTGTGTGGGTGGTGTGTGAATGTGTGTGTGGATGTGTGTGTGGGTGGTGTGTGGATATGTGTGTGGATGTGTGGGTGGTGTGTGGATGTGTGGGTGGTAGTGGTGTGTGGATGTGTGGGTGGTGGTGTGTGGATGTGTGGGTGGTAGTGGTGTGTGGATGTGTGGGTGTTGGTGGTGTGTGGATGTGTGGGTGGATGTGTGGTGGTAGTGCTGTGGATGTGTGTGTCGGTGGATGTGTGGGTGGTGATGGTGGTGTGTGGATGTGTAGGTGGTGGTGGTGTGTGGATGTGTGGGTGGTGGTGGTGTGTGGATGTGTGGATGTTGGTGGTGTGTGGATGTGTGGGTGGTGGTGGTATGTGGATGGTGTGTGGATGTGTGTGTGTGTGGATATGTGGGTGGTGTGTGGATGTGTGTGTGGATGTGTGGGTGTTGGTGGTGTGTGGATGTGTGGGTGGTGGTGGTGTGTGGATGTGTGTGGGTGGTGTGTGGATGTGTGGATGTGTGTGTGGATGTGTGGGTGTTGGTGGTGTGTGGATGTGTGGGTGGTGGTGGTGTGTGGATGTGTGTGGGTGGTGTGTGGATGTGTGTGTGGATGTGTGGGTGGTGTGTGGATGTGTGTGTGGGTGGTGTGTGGATGTGTGTGTGGGTGGTGTGTGGATGTGTGTGGGTGGTGTGTGGATGTGTGGATGTGTGTGTGGATGTGTGGGTGTTGGTGGTGTGTGGATGTGTGGGTGGTGGTGGTGTGTGGATGTGTGGTGATGGTGGTGTGTGGATGTGTGTGTGTGAATGTGTGGGTGGTGGTGTGTAGATGTGTGTGTGGTAGTGGTGTGTGGATGTGTGTGTGTAGATGTGTGGATGTGTGTGTAGATGTGTGGATGTGTGGGTGGTGTGTGGATGTGTGGGTGGTAGTGGTGTGTGGATGTGTGGGTGGTGGTGGTGTGTGGGTGGTGGTGTGTGGATGTGTGGGTGGTGGTGGTGTGTGGATGTGTGGGTGGATGTGTGGTGGTAGTGCTGTGGATGTGTGTGTCGGTGGATGTGTGGGTGGTGATGGTGGTGTGTGGATGTGTAGGTGGTGGTGGTGTGTGGATGTGTGGGTGGTGGTGGTGTGTGGATGTGTGGATGTGTGGATGTTGGTGGTGTGTGGATGTGTGGGTGGTGGTGGTGTGTGGATGTGTGGTGATGGTGGTGTGTGGATGTGTGTGTGAATGTGTGGGTGGTGGTGTGTAGATGTGTGTGTGGTAGTGGTGTGTGGATGTGTGTGTGTAGATGTGTGGATGTGTGTGTAGATGTGTGGATGTGTGGGTGGTGTGTGGATGTGTGGGTGGTAGTGGTGTGTGGATGTGTGGGTGGTGGTGGTGTGTGGGTGGTGGTGTGTGGATGTGTGGGTGGTGGTGGTGTGTGGATGTGTGGGTGGTGGTGGTGTGTGGATGTGTGTGGGTGGTGTGTGGATGTGTGGATGTGTGGATGTGTGTGTGGATGTGTGGGTGTTGGTGGTGTGTGGATGTGTGGGTGGTGGTGGTGTGTGGATGTGTGTGGGTGGTGTGTGAATGTGTGTGTGGATGTGTGGGTGGTGTGTGGATGTGTGTGTGGGTGGTGTGTGGATGTGTGTGTGGATGTGTGGGTGGTGTGTGGATGTGTGTGTCGGTGGATGTGTGGGTGGTGATGGTGGTGTGTGGATGTGTAGGTGGTGGTGGTGTGTGGATGTGTGGGTGGTGGTGGTGTGTGGATGTGTGGATGTGTGGATGTTGGTGGTGTGTGGATGTGTGGGTGGTGGTGGTGTGTGGATGTGTGGGTGGTGGTGGTGTGTGGGTGGTGGTGTGTGGATGTGTGGGTGGTGGTGGTGTGTGGATGTGTGGGTGGTGGTGGTGGTGTGTGGATGTGTGTGGGTGGTGTGTGGATGTGTGGATGTGTGGATGTGTGTGTGGTTGTGTGGGTGTTGTTGGTGTGTGGATGTGTGGGTGGTGGTGGTGTGTGGGTGTGTGTGGGTGGTGTGTGTATGTGTGTGTGGATGTGTGTGTGGGTGGTGTGTGGATATGTGTGTGGATGTGTGGGTGGTGTGTGGATGTGTGGGTGGTAGTGGTGTGTGGATGTGTGGGTGGTGGTGTGTGGATGTGTGGGTGGTAGTGGTGTGTGGATGTGTGGGTGTTGGTGGTGTGTGGATGTGTGGGTGGATGTGTGGTGGTAGTGCTGTGGATGTGTGTGTCGGTGGATGTGTGGGTGGTGATGGTGGTGTGTGGATGTGTAGGTGGTGGTGGTGTGTGGATGTGTGGGTGGTGGTGGTGTGTGGAGGTGTGGATGTTGGTGGTGTGTGGATGTGTGGGTGGTGGTGGTATGTGGATGGTGTGTGGATGTGTGTGTGTGTGGATATGTGGGTGGTGTGTGGATGTGTGTGTGGATGTGTGGGTGTTGGTGGTGTGTGGATGTGTGGGTGGTGGTGGTGTGTGGATGTGTGTGGGTGGTGTGTGGATGTGTGGATGTGTGTGTGGATGTGTGGGTGTTGGTGGTGTGTGGATGTGTGGGTGGTGGTGGTGTGTGGATGTGTGTGGGTGGTGTGTGGATGTGTGTGTGGATGTGTGGGTGGTGTGTGGATTGTGTGTGTGGGTGGTGTGTGGATGTGTGTGTGGGTGGTGTGTGGATGTGTGTGGGTGGTGTGTGGATGTGTGGATGTGTGTGTGGATGTGTGGGTGTTGGTGGTGTGTGGATGTGTGGGTGGTGGTGGTGTGTGGATGTGTGGTGATGGTGGTGTGTGGATGTGTGTGTGTGAATGTGTGGGTGGTGGTGTGTAGATGTGTGTGTGGTAGTGGTGTGTGGATGTGTGTGTGTAGATGTGTGGATGTGTGTGTAGATGTGTGGATGTGTGGGTGGTGTGTGGATGTGTGGGTGGTAGTGGTGTGTGGATGTGTGGGTGGTGGTGGTGTGTGGGTGGTGGTGTGTGGATGTGTGGGTGGTGGTGGTGTGTGGATGTGTGGGTGGCTGTGTGGTGGTAGTGCTGTGGATGTGTGTGTCGGTGGATGTGTGGGTGGTGATGGTGGTGTGTGGATGTGTAGGTGGTGGTGGTGTGTGGATGTGTGGGTGGTGGTGGTGTGTGGATGTGTGGATGTGTGGATGTTGGTGGTGTGTGGATGTGTGGGTGGTGGTGGTGTGTGGATGTGTGGTGATGGTGGTGTGTGGATGTGTGTGTGAATGTGTGGGTGGTGGTGTGTAGATGTGTGTGTGGTAGTGGTGTGTGGATGTGTGTGTGTAGATGTGTGGATGTGTGTGTAGATGTGTGGATGTGTGGGTGGTGTGTGGATGTGTGGGTGGTAGTGGTGTGTGGATGTGTGGGTGGTGGTGGTGTGTGGGTGGTGGTGTGTGGATGTGTGGGTGGTGGTGGTGTGTGGATGTGTGGGTGGTGGTGGTGTGTGGATGTGTGTGGGTGGTGTGTGGATGTGTGGATGTGTGGATGTGTGTGTGGATGTGTGGGTGTTGGTGGTGTGTGGATGTGTGGGTGGTGGTGGTGTGTGGATGTGTGTGGGTGGTGTGTGAATGTGTGTGTGGATGTGTGGGTGGTGTGTGGATGTGTGTGTGGGTGGTGTGTGGATGTGTGTGTGGATGTGTGGGTGGTGTGTGGATGTGTGTGTCGGTGGATGTGTGGGTGGTGATGGTGGTGTGTGGATGTGTAGGTGGTGGTGGTGTGTGGATGTGTGGGTGGTGGTGGTGTGTGGATGTGTGGATGTGTGGATGTTGGTGGTGTGTGGATGTGTGGGTGGTGGTGGTGTGTGGATGTGTGGTGATGGTGGTGTGTGGATGTGTGTGTGAATGTGTGGGTGGTGGTGTGTAGATGTGTGTGTGGTAGTGGTGTGTGGATGTGTGTGTGTAGATGTGTGGATGTGTGTGTAGATGTGTGGATGTGTGGGTGGTGTGTGGATGTGTGGGTGGTAGTGGTGTGTGGATGTGTGGGTGGTGGTGGTGTGTGGGTGGATGTGTGTGTGGATGTGTGGGTGGTGGTGGTGTGTGGATGTGTGGGTGGTGGTGGTGTGTGGATGTGTGTGGGTGGTGTGTGGATGTGTGGATGTGTGTGTGGATGTGTGGGTGTTGGTGGTGTGTGGATGTGTGGGTGGTGGTGGTGTGTGGATGTGTGTGGGTGGTGTGTGGATGTGTGTGGGTGGTGTGTGGATGTGTGGATGTGTGTGTGGATGTGTGGGTGTTGGTGGTGTGTGGATGTGTGGGTGGTGGTGGTGTGTGGATGTGTGGTGATGGTGGTGTGTGGATGTGTGTGTGTGAATGTGTGGGTGGTGGTGTGTAGATGTGTGTGTGGTAGTGGTGTGTGGATGTGTGTGTGTAGATGTGTGGATGTGTGTGTAGATGTGTGGATGTGTGGGTGGTGTGTGGATGTGTGGGTGGTAGTGGTGTGTGGATGTGTGGGTGGTGGTGGTGTGTGGGTGGTGGTGTGTGGATGTGTGGGTGGTGGTGGTGTGTGGATGTGTGGGTGGATGTGTGGTGGTAGTGCTGTGGATGTGTGTGTCGGTGGATGTGTGGGTGGTGATGGTGGTGTGTGGATGTGTAGGTGGTGGTGGTGTGTGGATGTGTGGGTGGTGGTGGTGTGTGGATGTGTGGCTGTGTGGTTGTTGGTGGTGTGTGGATGTGTGGGTGGTGGTGGTGTGTGGATGTGTGGTGATGGTGGTGTGTGGATGTGTGTGTGAATGTGTGGGTGGTGGTGTGTAGATGTGTGTGTGGTAGTGGTGTGTGGATGTGTGTGTGTAGATGTGTGGATGTGTGTGTAGATGTGTGGATGTGTGGGTGGTGTGTGGATGTGTGGGTGGTAGTGGTGTGTGGATGTGTGGGTGGTGGTGGTGTGTGGGTGGTGGTGTGTGGATGTGTGGGTGGTGGTGGTGTGTGGATGTGTGGGTGGTGGTGGTGTGTGGATGTGTGTGGGTGGTGTGTGGATGTGTGGATGTGTGGATGTGTGTGTGGATGTGTGGGTGTTGGTGGTGTGTGGATGTGTGGGTGGTGGTGGTGTGTGGATGTGTGTGGGTGGTGTGTGAATGTGTGTGTGGATGTGTGGGTGGTGTGTGGATGTGTGTGTGGGTGGTGTGTGGATGTGTGTGTGGATGTGTGGGTGGTGTGTGGATGTGTGTGTCGGTGGATGTGTGGGTGGTGATGGTGGTGTGTGGATGTGTAGGTGGTGGTGGTGTGTGGATGTGTGGGTGGTGGTGGTGTGTGGATGTGTGGATGTGTGGATGTTGGTGGTGTGTGGATGTGTGGGTGGTGGTGGTGTGTGGATGTGTGGTGATGGTGGTGTGTGGATGTGTGTGTGAATGTGTGGGTGGTGGTGTGTAGATGTGTGTGTGGTAGTGGTGTGTGGATGTGTGTGTGTAGATGTGTGGATGTGTGTGTAGATGTGTGGATGTGTGGGTGGTGTGTGGATGTGTGGGTGGTAGTGGTGTGTGGATGTGTGGGTGGTGGTGGTGTGTGGGTGGTGGTGTGTGGATGTGTGGGTGGTGGTGGTGTGTGGATGTGTGGGTGGTGGTGGTGTGTGGATGTGTGTGGGTGGTGTGTGAATGTGTGTGTGGATGTGTGGGTGGTGTGTGGATGTGTGTGTGGGTGGTGTGTGGATGTGTGTGTGGATGTGTGGGTGGTGTGTGGATGTGTGGGTGGTAGTGGTGTGTGGATGTGTGGGTGGTGGTGTGTGGATGTGTGGGTGGTAGTGGTGTGTGGATGTGTGGATGTTGGTGGTGTGTGGATGTGTGGGTGGTGGTGGTGTGTGGATGTGTGGTGATGGTGGTGTGTGGATGTGTGTGTGAATGTGTTGGTGGTGGTGTGTAGATGTGTGTGTGGTAGTGGTGTGTGGATGTGTGTGTGTAGATGTGTGGATGTGTGTGTAGATGTGTGGATGTGTGGGTGGTGTGTGGATGTCTGGGTGGTAGTGGTGTGTGGATGTGTGGGTGGTGGTGGTGTGTGGGTGGTGGTGTGTGGATGTGTGGGTGGTGGTGGTGTGTGGGTGGTGGTGTGTGGATGTGTGGGTGGTGTTTGGGTGGTGGTGTTGTGTGGATGTGTTGGTGGATGTGTATTGGTGTGGATGTGTGTGTGGATGTGTGTGTGGATGTGTGGTGGTAGTGGTTTGTGGATGTGTGGGTGGTATGTGGGTGGTGTGTGGATGTGTGGGTGGTGGTGGTGGTGTGTGGATGTGTGGGTGGTGGTGGTGTGTGTATGTGTGGGTGGATGTGTGGTGGTAGTGGTGTGGATGGGTGTGTGGTGTGTTCACTGCAAAGGCAGTCGACTCCACCTTTTAACCACCATCCACACCACCACCGACACACAACAACCGCCATTCACCACTAAGTGGCGGTGACGTCACCACGACGCTTGTGCCAGGCTATGTGCACCCTGAGGCCACGTGAAGTGTCGAACGCCCGCTGGCAGGTCACGGGGCAGACCCAGGTGCCACGGGTCGACTGACTGAGATGACTGGCTGATGCACCACCTGCGCCCCCTACTGTGACAACCTGCTGTGCTTTAGCCACCCGGCGCTCCGCTCGTTGTTTTTAGCGTCGCTCCTCCGCCTTCCGTTTTTGTTGGAGGGCGACTACCTCCAACTGCCCAGTAGCGTCCTTCACGAGCCTCCTCCACAGAGGCCGATCTTGACACCGCTGGTACCAGTCATCGGCAAGTCCACTCAGCTCCACGTCCTCCTGTACCACATCACTCCATCTCTAGCCCATGCCGCGCCCGTTTAGCCCCCTCAATCCGGCCAAACAAAAGCTGTTTCGGCATGCCGTGGCTGGCCATGCGGGCTAAATGACCCAGCCATCGCAGCCTTGCCCGCTGGAGGAGCTCACCGATGGGACCTCGCCCAGATCTTTCAAGGATTTGTGAGCTCCTCACACAATCCAGTCTCGTCAAACCCAGGATGGATCGTAGGCAGGCCAGCCTAAATGTTTCTAACCGGCGAAGATGTTCCATTAGGGGGGTCCACGTTTCGCAAGCGTAGAGAAGGGAGGGAATGACCGTGGCCGAGAAGACCTGAAGCTTAGTGTGGAGCGACAGACCAGGTAGCTTCCACACAGCGTTACGCAACCGATGAAAAGATATTGCCGCTCGACTGATTCGGAGTGAGACCTCTGCTGTTAAACTGGAGCCGGTCATAAGCACACTGCCCAGGTATGGAAAACTCTCCACTCGCTCCACAACTGCCCCATCACCGATTGGGAGTTGTGGGGGTGGAGTGTCCGATGGTACAAAATACCCAGGCAAATGCTTAGTTTTGGTGGGGTTGATGGTAAGGCCCCACCTCTTAGTGGCACGCTCCTGTCTCTGCAGCAGCGTCTCAAACTCCTCCTCGGAATGAGCAGCTATTACCAAATCATCAGCATACATAACGTGGTTGAGCAATAGGGAGCCATCCCTTGACCGCACCCGGGCATCGATCAGCCTCCCATTATATCTGTACCATATGGAGATTCCCCCGGTACAGCTATTGAAGGCTTCACGAACTACGTGGTCAAAATAGATGTTAAATAATGTGGGAGCCAGAGGACATCCCTGTCGCACCCCTAGGTGTACAGGGAATGGCTCTGACTCCCGGCAACGTAGTTTTACGCGGGCCCGCTCACCATCATGAAGGTCCTTAATGATCATGAGCAGAGGGTCAGGTACTCCAAAAGCACAAAGAACAACCCAGAGCCCAGGCCTACTGATGATATCATAGGCCTTGACCAGGTCAATAAAGCAGAGATGTAGGTCTTGTTGGAATTCCCTATACCTCTGCTGTAGCAGACGGACCGAAAATATGGCATCTGTGCAGGACCGCCCTTTCCTGAAACCGCATTGGGGCTCCGCAAGCCTCTCCTCAGCGAGCCTGGCAAGGCGATGTTGAATAATCCTTACCAGGACCTTTCCCGGCACACTGAAGATTGAGATGCCCCTGTAGTTGTTACAGTCTGTGCGGTCCCCCTTCTTAAAAAGGGGGACCGCCAGGGTATCCTTCTAATCCTGCGGAACCCGTCCAGTGGTCCAGACTGTTGTTATGATGTCATATAGGGCAGTCTGTGCACAAACTCCGCCCTCCCTCAGCATTTCGCTTGGGCGATCATCTCTGCCCGCTGCCTTTCCTGGTCTGAGACTCCAGATCGCCTTCAGTACTTCCTCAACAGATGGCACCTCAGCCAGCCACTCACAGGGGGTGACTTCTTCCAATATTTGAGGCACCGCAGCCTCAGCAGGGTCATCCTCCATTTGTGACACTGTTTTCCTGGCTGAGGGATTTTCCCTCCTCCAGGACCTCACAGAAATGCTCAGGAAATCTGCAAACCTGTTCCTGGGGGTCGGAGATTGGATCACCGTTTTTTCCCCTGATGGTAATAGATGTGGCGCTGCAGGTTACTTTTTTGATGGAGTTAAATAGAGATTTGTGATCACGGGCCACTGAGGCAGACTCCATCTCCTCAGCAAACCACGACCACCACCCATCCTTGCAGCGCCTCACGGCTCTCCGAACCTCCGAGCGAAGGCTGCGGTAAGCCTCCTCATTCTCTGACGTGGGATTCTGTAGCTGATGACAGTGGGCCTGTCGCTTTTTCTCAACCATCCTGAACACCTCCTCTGTCAGCCAGGGTCTCTGGGGAGGTCTGGACCGCCTACCCAAAGCAGCCATTGCAGCTGCATGAGTCACAGTCCTAAACCTCGCCCATTTACCCTCGACATCAGGAGTCGTCAGGGACGATGCCAATCCGAGCCGCAAGCGATGATGAAATTCCCGCTTGCAACTTTCATCAGATAATTGAGACCAGGCCACTTTAGGTTGGAATGGGGTCCTGGGTGTACACCCACCACCAGAGTGGAAGAATGGCAGAGGGCAGATCAGCTCCATGGTAGGTCCTGGTGTCAAGGACATGGGCTCGCATCCGCTGGTCCGTCACTATGTAGTCCAGCAGATGTTCTTGCTTGGACCCGGCATGCATCCATGATGTTGTGTGGATGCGCCGATGCCGGAACAGCGTGTTGGTAATTACAGGCCCATGGGCTGCACAAAAATCTAGCAGCCTCCTACCGTTCTTATTGATCTGATCTGGCCCATGCCCTCCAATCACTCCAGACCAGATGCCAGCATCATGACCAACTCGGGCATTGAAGTCACCCAACATGATGACTCTATCCCGAGGGGCCACTTTAGCCAGCACCTGTGACAGGTCATAGAAGGCATCTGACTCATTGGCTTTGCCTGCATCCCTCCACGGATGTTCATCTTTGGTGGGGGCATAAGTAACCACGACCACCATTCCTCACCTCCTGTTGTTTGGCAGTCTGCTGCCCCAAGTAGAGGACTGTCAACCCCTCATGGTTGCAGGAGCCAGAACCGGTCCACCAGACCTCCTGAATGCCACATAGATCCAGGCGGTACCAGTCCAGTTCCCGACAGAGGAGTGGCAGCCTCTCCTCCGCAGTGAGCGTTCGAACATTCCACGTGGCCACCCGTAGTGGGTTTTCATTGTTTCTGGAGGAGCCCCGAGGGTAGATATTCAATCTCCTGGCTCCGCCAATTGGGGTTTGGCGAGGAGACGTCATAGACGCCTGGCCCCCCGGGGCCTCCGGCACAAGCTTATTAGTTATATACTTAATTCGCAGTTTAGTGGTAATTAATTGAAGGTGGAGGGGTTACCAGCCCCTCGCACCCGTCCAGAGACCCCGTTTAGCCCCTGTGGTGGACACAGATGCCATGAGGGGAGGAGCCAATCCATAGTTCCATAGTTCATTTATTTGGTATAGCCCTGTGAGCCATTCAGCTCTTGAATCGGGTGCAACCGCAACAAACAAAAACATGAACAAGAAAACATCTTAAAGTGATTACGTGACCGTGCAAACAGAAAATCCAGGAAAAAAACATAAAAATATTCCTGAAATAGCACCGTACACCAACGCTGTGTGCAAAAATCCCAGTGGGATGGAAGTCAAATAACAACAACAACCACAAGACAACTAAGATTAAGGCCATCAGTCTAACTCCATACTACAATAAACAAAAACATGGCCAAAACAAAAACAGTTTTCGAAATCAAAATAAAAGCCATAAATGCAATGTAAGTGATCATAGGGACTGTGACCGAATTTTTAACAATAAACTACATAAATAAATTATAACACCAAAATCTAGAGCCATATTTTAGGCCACTGAATAGCAGTGGCAGCTAGGGGTGTACCACTCCTCTAGAGCAGTTTTGAGTGAAGATCTCATAGGTAGCGATTCAAGTTGCAGTTTATTGGCAATAGCATTCCAGACCCTGGGGGCATCAATAGCAAAGGCCCTTCCTCCGGTTTTTGTACGGCAATAGGGAATGTGAAGCTGGTAAATGAGCGAAGACCTGAGGTCAAATTTGTTCTTTGAAACAGAGATCCAGTAGGTAGTCTGCAGATTTTTTTGTAAGTACATCGTGAATAAATAAGATCTGGTGCACAAGCCGTCGAACATTAAGAGATGTTAAGTTTGACCCAATAGAGATCACAGTGGTGAGTCCTATATGGGCAGTTCAATGTAAATCCTAAGGCCGAGTGATAGATGGAATCAAGCTTCTTCAGTACAGTACTTGGGGCTGATTTATACACGATGTCACAGTAGTGAAGTAGAGGCAGTATGGTAGCTTTATCAATTCGAAACGGAACATTGGGGGGAAGCAGTGCTTGTGTCGATACAGAAAACCAATTTTTATTTTTGTCTTTTTACCAATATAATCAATGTGATCTTCAAAACTAAGTTTTGAATCCAGGATGACCCCAATACACTTATAGATCTGGACTTGCTCTGATCAAGTTTGCATACTATCCCTCTCTTGTTAACTTGCATCGATCGAAATCCACTTCTATCATTTAAATCAGAAGCAATGTAGCAGGAATATTAGCACCGGGATGAGGTTCCATCTCCATGCAGAGCACAAGCAAGATTAACCATTTAAAGTGCGTGGTTAATGCAGTCACTTGATTCCTTGCATAAGTTAAATATTTGGTGTTGGAACATCTTTAAACACAAGTCCCGACGTTTTATTGCCATAAAGGGTAAACGTCGATCCTTGTTTTTTCATAATTTGATATTAGCAAAAAGTTCCCATTTTGGGCTCGATTTCGTTTCCGAGTCCTCGCCCGCCAGTGGAGGCACGGGGCGCTACAGCTTTGCCTTGAGCGCTACGAGCTGCTCCCTCATGCTAGGCCGCTCTGCGGAGCCTAAAGCCGGCTACGCCTCCAGGCGAGACCGAGGCTCTCCCCACCACGCTAGGCCGCATGGCACAGCGCGCAGCCGACGCCTCCAGGCGAGACCGAGGCTGTGCCCACCACGCTAGGCCGCGTGACAGAGCACGCAGCCGGCGACGCCTCCAGGCGAGACCGAGGCTCTCCCCCACCACGCCAGGCCGCGTTACAGAGCGCGCAGCCGGCGACGCCTCCAGGCGAGACCCACGCTGTGCCCACCACGCTAGGCCGCGTGACAGAGCACGCAGCCGGCGACGCCTCCAGGCGAGACCGAGGCTCTCCCCACCACGCTAGGCCGCATGACAGAGCACGCAGCCGGCGACGCCTCCAGGCGAGCCCGAGGCTCCTCGCTTTTGCGGGAGCGGCCGCGCCTGATCGGGAGCGTCAAGGTTCCCCACCACGCCGTCGATTCTAGAAATCCTTTGGGCAGTCCTCTTCAGTGCCCGCCGCTCCAGCCAGTGCGGCCGCTTCAGCCGTGCCGTGCCAGCACGCGGTGGCGATGGGCAGGCAGCCCGTGGCCTCCGCGGCCGCTGGGCCCCGACTGCTCGCCACTGCGGCTTCCAGATCTTCTCACAGATATAAATATATATATAAAATAAAAATAACTAAATACCCCTCCACGCTCTTCCGAAGCCCGACGAACGTTCTAATCGTAGAAGTCTCCGTGAGCACAACGTAACGTAGAGGCGGCGTTGCGGTGAGAATTAAAGCAGCTCGTCACAGCAACGCCTCCACCCAACAGGCTGGGCGGGGTGGGGAGTGGCCGTGGGGGAGTCCCCGCCCCTGGTTGGGGGCAGTGGGGGTCGTGGGGGTAGTGGGGGCCGTGGGGGTCGTGGTGGCAGTGGGTGTCGTGGGGGCCGTGGGGGTAGTGTGGGGGTAGTGTGGGCCGTGGGGGTCGTGGGGGGTCGTGGGTGTCGTGGTGGTAGTGGGTGTCGTGGGGGCCGTGGTGGTAGTGGGTGTCGTGGGTGTAGTGGGGGTCGTGTGGGTCGTGGGTGTCGTGGGTGTAGTGGGGGTAGTGTGGGCAGTGTGGGTCGTGGTGGTAGTGGGTGTCGTGGGTGTAGTGGGGGTAGTGTGGGCAGTGTGGGTCGTGGTGGTAGTGGGGGTCGTGGGTGTCGTGGGGGTCGTGGTGGTAGTGGGTGTCGTGTGTCCCCAGTTGAGTCGCTCAGTGATCTCAGCGCGTGTTGCTGTTACCCGCAGGACTCGAAGATCAGCGGGTGGCGAGTCGCCCCGAGCTATCGCCAAAACAAATCTGCTCAGCGGAGCGAGAAGAGCAAAACAAATTGTTGGTTATTTCGGTAAACTCACTTTGAAGGGAAAGAAAAAATTGAACCATAATTATTTTATTATTTTTATTGTTTCCCTTCTACGTGGTGGTGACTTTACCGAAAGAACCAAGAATATGAATCCCTGCAGTCACGACCAGCTTTAAATCACTCACACAAACACCCCCCACCCGTGTAGCCTTCACAGGATTAATGGGTGCAAGCGCTGTTAGCGAGCACACACGAAGGCTGGAGCGGCACGCGAGGGGGTGGGTGGCCGGCACCACGCCCGGACGCCTTTGTCTCCCCAGTGCTGGCGATGTTCACTGCGCAAAGCCACCGGGTTCTCATTTGAGGCCGAGTCGACCCAGGGGAGGCCCAGAGGATCGGTTTCAGATAATCGTCACTGATGTTGGCCGTGAACGGGAATCGAACTCTGGGTGGCCAGGTCTGGAGCACAGTGGGCTAACCACTACACTACCGCTCCCCACTACTGCACACACTAACAACGTCGTCCATAATAGAGGTTTTTAGGTTGGATCGCGTAAATGTGTAAATGTGTCGTTAAAACCCGCCACCACCCGACACGACTAAGGGTTGTCACGTAAACAGAAAGTGTTTCACGTGACGTGGCCACATGCTTCCTCTTTTCGCTGTGTGACAATGTCACATATACCACTACACTACTAATATCTCACTACTCACATTGTTACACTCACTAACAATGTCACTTATACCACTACACCACTATCTCACTATTCACAGTGTTACACTCACTAACAATGTCACTTATACCACTACACCACTATCTCACTATTCACAGTGTTACACTCACTAACAATGTCACTTATACCACTACACCACTATCTCACTATTCACAGTGTTACACTCACTAACAATGTCACTTATACCACTACACCACTAATATCATCTCACTATTCACAGTGTTACAGTCACGAACAATGTCACTTATACCACTGCGCCACTAATATCATCTCACTACTCACAGTGTTACAGTCACTAACAATGTCACTTATACCACTACACCACTAATATCATCTCACTACTCACAGTGTTACACTCACTAACAATGTCACTTATACCACTACACCACTACTATCATCTCACTACTCACAGTGTTACACTCACTAACAATGTCACTTGTACCACTACACCACTAATATAATCTCACTATTCACAGTGTTACACTCACTAACAATGTCACTTATACCACTACACCACTATCTCACTATTCACAGTGTTACACTCCCTAACAATGTCACTTATACCACTACACCACTAATATCATCTCACTACTCACATTGTTACACTCACACACTAACAATGTCACTTATACCACTAATATCATCTCACTATTCAGTGTTACACTCACTAACAATGTCACTTATACCACTACACCACTAATACCATCTCACTATTCACAGTGTTACACTCACGAACAATGTCACTTATACCACTACACCACTAATATCATCTCACTACTCACAGTGTTACACTCACTAACAATGTCACTTATACCACTACACCACTAATACCATCTCACTATTCACAGTGTTACACTCACGAACAATGTCACTTATACCACTACACCACTAATATCATCTCACTACTCACAGTGTTACACTCACTAACAATGTCACTTATACCACTACACCACTAATATCATCTCACTACTCACAGTGTTACACTCACTAACAATGTCACTTATACCACTACACCACTAATATCATCTCACTACTCACAGTGTTACACTCACTAACAATGTCACTAATACCACTACACCACTACTATCATCTCACTATTCACAGTGTTACACTCACTAACAATGTCACTTATACCACTACACCACTAATATCATCTCACTATTCACAGTGTTACACTCACTAACAATGTCACTTATACCACTACACCACTAATATCATCTCACTACTCACAGTGTTACACTCACTAACAATGTCTAACAATGTGAGAGAGGGGAATGGCCAATTTGGATTGGCCATTCCCCTCATGGCGTCTGTGTCCACCACAGCGGCAAATTTGGGCTCTGGACGGGTGCGAGGGGCTGGTAACCCCTCCATCTTCCATTAATTACCACCAAACCACGAATTAAAACTTTAATTAAGCTTGTGCCGGAGTCCGTGGGGGGACAGGCATCTATGACATCTCCTGGCTAAACCCCATTTGGCGTAGTCAGGAGATTGAATCCTTACCCTCGGGCTCCTCCAGAAACAACAAAAAGACCACTGTGGTTGGCCATATGGAATGTTCGAACGCCCACTGCGGAGGAGAGGCTGCCACTCCTCTGTCAGGAGCTGGACCGGTACCGCCTGGATCCCTGCGGTATTCAGGAGGTGCGGTGGACTGGCTCTGGCTCCTGCCACCATGAGGGGTGGACAGTCTTCTACTCGGGGCAGGAGACTGCCAAACAACAGGGAGTGGCTCTTGTTCTGAACAAAATAATGAGGGGGGGGGGCGTGGCGGTGAGGTGTGAGAAGCTGTAAGCCCCAGGCTACTTTGGGTGGTGGTGTGTGGATGGTGGTGGTGTGTGGATAGTGGTGGTGTGTGGATGGGGGTGTGTGGGTGGTGGGGGAGTGGGTGTGTGGGTGGGCGTGTGTGGGTGGTGGTGTGGGGGTGTGTGGGTGGAGGTGTGTGGGTGGTGGTGGTGTGTGGGGGTGTGTGGGTGGTGGTGTGTGGGTGGTGGTGTGTGGGTGGGAGTCTGTGGGTAGGAGTGTGTGGATGGGGGTGTGTGGGTGGGGGTGTGTGGGTGGTGGTGGTGTGTGGGTGGGAGTGTGTGGATGGGGGTGTGTGGATAGAGGTGTGTGGGTGGGAGTGTGTGGGTGGGGGTGTGTGGGTGGGGGTGTGTGGGTGGGAGTGTGTGGGTGGGGGTGTGTGGGTGGGGGTGTGTGGGTGGTGGTGTGTGCGTGGGAGTGTGTGGGTGGGAGTGTGTGGGTGGTGGTGTGTGGGTGGGAGTGTGTGGGTGGGGGTGTGTGGGTGGGGGTGTGTGGGTGGGGGTGTGTGGGTGGGAGTGTGTGGGTGGGGTGTGTGGGTGGGGGTGGTGTGTGGGTGGTGGTGTGTTGGTGGTGGTGTGTGCGTGGGGGTGTGTGGGTGGGAGTGTGTGGGTGGTGGTGTGTGGGTGGTGGTGTGTGCGTGGGGGTGTGTGGGTGGGGGTGTGTGGGTGGGGGTGTGTGGATGGGAGTGTGTGGGTGGGAGTGTGTGGGTGGGGGTGTGTGGGTGGTGGTGTGTGCGTGGGAGTGTGTGGATGGGAGTGTGTGGGTGGGGGTGTGTGGGTGGGGGTGTGTGGGTGGGGGTGTGTGGGTGGGAGTGTGTGGGTGGGGGTGTGTGGGTGGGGGTGTGTGGGTGGTGGTGTGTGCGTGGGAGTGTGTGGATGGGAGTGTGTGGGTGGGGGTGTGTGGGTGGGGGTGTGTGGGTGGGGGTGTGTGGCTGGGAGTGTGTGGGTGGGGGTGTGTGGGTGGGGGTGTGTGGGTGGGGGTTTGTGGGTGGGGGTGTGTGGGTGGGGGTGTGTGGGTGGGTGGTGGTGTGTGGGTGGGGGTGTGTGGGTGGGGGTGTGTGGGTGGTGGTGTGTGGGTGGTGGTGTGTGGTGGTGTGTGGGTGGTGGTGTGTGGGTGGTGGTGTGTAGTGTAAAGGCAGTCGACGTCACGAGGTCCCACATTCTGCCTCTTTCCTTCACTGTAGAATTCACTCTGGCTTGGTGAGACATGACCCACGGTCCATTCAGCGTCGGGTTACAGAGTTTAGTCGGGTGTGTTGTTGTTGTTCACTCTGTCGTGGTCTCGTTAAGAGGCGGCGTCGACTGACTTGGCAGTGAACGGCAACAACACCACACCAACACCACACACACAGCAACCACACACACACACCAACCACACACTCACACCAACCACACTCACACACCAACCACACTCACATCAACCCACACACACCACATACCACCACCACACAGCACACACATGTCATAAACCACCACCCCCACTCACGGTGGATTTCCTATCGTGAAAGCGGGCGCGTCCATTCTCATTGTGGTACCAAAGCCTACTACACTACCGAGCGATATTGTTGTTTTTTTTGGGGGGGTGGGGGTGGTTGGATACGTGGAAGAATGCACAGAGCCTCCACGCCTCCGCCCTCTGCCACCGAGGTATTATAAGCACCAGGTAAGAGTCGCCCAGTCTCGTTGTAGTGGCTGCTGCTGCTGTAGCGGAGTATTGGAGGCGACCCCAAGTCCCTGCTCGCTCGCCAGCAGCACAGCTGAGAGGTGGTGAGGTCGTCTCTCTCGCCCGGCTCACGGAGACAGCGTCCCTGTGTGTCTACCACTGTGTCTACGTGGTGTGTCTCTGTGTGTCTCTGTGTGTCTACCACTGTGTCTACGTGTTGTGTCTCTGTGTGTCTCTCACTCTGTCTACGTGTTGTCTCTGTGTGTCTCTCTGTCTACGTGTTGTCTTTGTGTGTCTCTCTGTCTACGTGTTGTCTCTGTGTGTCTCTCACTGTGTCTATGTGTTGTCTCTGTGTTTCTCTGTCTACGTGTTGTCTCTGTGTGTCTCTCTGTCTACGTGTTGTCTCTGTGTCTCTCTCGCTCTGTCTACGTTGTGTCTCTGTGTGTCTCTCTGTCTACGTGTTGTCTCTGTGTGTCTCTCACTGTCTACGTGTTGTGTCTCTGTGTGTCTCTCTGTCTACGTGGTGTCTCTGTGTCTCTCACTGTGTCTACGTGTTGTGTCTCTGTGTGTCTCTCACTCTGTCTACGTGGTGTCCCTGTGTGTCTACCACTGTGTCGACGTGTTGTGTCTCTGTGTGTCTCTCACTCTGTCTACGTGTTGTCTCTGTGTGTCTCTCTGTCTACGTGTTGTCTCTGTGTGTCTCTCTGTCTACGTGTTGTCTCTGTGTGTCTCTCACTGTGTCTATGTGTTGTCTCTGTGTGTTTCTCTGTCTACGTGTTGTCTCTGTGTGTCTCTCACTCTGTCTACGTGTTGTCTCTGTGTGTCTCTCTGTCTACGTGGTGTCTCTGTGTGTCTCACTCTGTCTACGTGGTGTCTCTCTGTGTCTCTGTCTACGTGTTGTCTCTGTGTCTCTCGCTCTGTCTACGTGTTGTCTCTGTGTGTCTCTCTGTCTACGTGTTGTCTCTGTGTCTCTCTCGCTCTGTCTACGTTGTGTCTCTGTGTGTCTCTCTGTCTACGTGTTGTCTCTGTGTGTCTCTCACTGTCTACGTGTTGTGTCTCTGTGTGTCTCTCTGTCTACGTGGTGTCTCTGTGTCTCTCACTGTGTCTACGTGTTGTGTCTCTGTGTGTCTCTCACTCTGTCTACGTGGTGTCTCTGTGTGTCTCTCACTCTGTCTACGTGGTGTCTCTGTGTGTCTCTCACTCTGTCTACGTGTTGTCTCTGTGTGTCTCTCTGTCTACGTGTTGTCTCTGTGTGTCTCACTCTGTCGACGTGTTGTGTCTCTGTGTGTCTCTCACTCTGTCTACGTGGTGTCTCTGTGTGTCTCTCTGTCTACGTGGTGTCTCTGTGTGTCTCTCGCTCTGTCTACGTGGTGTCTCTGTGTGTCTCTCACTCTGTCTACGTGTTGTGTCTCTGTGTGTCTCTCTGTCTACGTGGTGTCTCTGTGTCTCTCGCTCTGTCTACGTGTTGTCTCTGTGTGTCTCTCACTCTGTCTACGTGGTGTCTCTGTGTGTCTCTCGCTCTGTCTAAGTGGTGTCTCTCTCTGTCTACGTGTTGTCTCTGTGTGTCTCTCACTCTGTCTACGTGGTGTCTCTGTGTCTCTCTCTCTGTCTACGTGTTGTCTCTGTGTGTCTCTCACTCTGTCTACGTGGTGTCTCTGTGTGTCTCTAACTCTGTCTACGTGGTGTCTCTGTGTGTCTCTCGCTCTGCCTACGTGGTGTCTCTGTGTCTCTCGCTCTGTCTACGTGTTGTCTCTGTGTGTCTCTCACTCTGTCTACGTGGTGTCTCTGTGTGTCTCTCTGTCTACGTGTTGTGTCTGTGTCTCTCTGTCTACGTGTTGTCTCTGTGTCTCTCTCACTCTGTCTACGTGTTGTCTCTGTGTCTCTCTGTCTACGTGGTGTCTCTGTGTGTCTCACTGTCTACGTGTTGTCTCTGTGTCTATGTGTTGTCTCTGTGTGTCTCTCTGTCTACGTGTTGTCTCTGTGTCTATGTGTTGTCTCTGTGTGTGTCTCTCTCTGTCTACGTGTTGTCTCTGTGTGTCTCTCACTCTGTCTACGTGTTGTGTCTCTGTGTGTCTCTCTGTCTACGTGTTGTCTCTGTGTGTCTCTCACTCTGTCTACGTGTTGTCTCTGTGTGTCTCTCACTCTGTCTACGTGTTGTGTCTCTGTGTGTCTCTCTGTCTACGTGGTGTCTCTGTGTGTCTCTCACTCTGTCTACGTGGTGTCTCCGTGTCTCTCACTGTGTCTACGTGGTGTCTCTGTGTGTCTCTCACTGTGTCTACGTGTTGTCTCTGTGTGTCTCTCACTCTGTCTACGTGTTGTGTCTCTGTGTGTCTCTCTGTCTCTGTGTGTCTCTGTGTCTACGTGTTGTCTCTGTGTGTCTCTCACTCTGTTTACGTGGTGTCTCCGTGTGTCTCTCACTCTGTCTACGTGTTGTCTCTGTGTGTCTCTCTCTGTCTACGTGGTGTCTCCGTGTGTCTCACTGTCTGCGTGTTGTCTCTGTGTGTCTCTCACTCACACACAGGTAGTGGGGGGGAGGGTGAAGTTTGACCATACTTCACCACGCCGGTCAGTGCGGGTAGCTGAATGGACCAAGCGAACGTCTCCCTCCACAGTGTTGCGTGTAGGGAGACGTTAACAACCACACTGTGATCACAACAATGATAACGAAACCACCACGTCATTGAGTGACCACAGACTTCCTCTTATCTCTCAATGCGGGATGGGTGACTCGCTGTGTTCAGCTCGCCTGTGGATTTTACTGTGACCGGGTCTCTCTCGTGCCACATAACTCAGCCCCGCGGTTCACAAGTCGCCTCACGCTTTCCCCAAGCAATTCTGCTCTGCCACACCGTCTGTCTGTTCCCTCGGCGGAATGCATTCTGCCTCGCCGTGCCCCACTGTAACCGCTGGTGGTGAGTGGAGCGAGAGATGCGATGAACCACTCTCTTCTGTGTTCATCAGGAGACGGAGGCACCATGAAGTGGCTCCTGGTCACAGCGGCGTTCATCTCCCTCCTGCGTGAGTTCGCACCGAGAAGCACTCACTCAGCACACGTGGGGGGGGCGGTCTCCTTCAGACCCCTTTCCCACTGACAACCGAGCCGTGCCAGCACAGGGCCCTCACTGTCCTGGTGGTTTTCCCCCTGAAGATTGCAGCGCTGAGCCCAAACCAAACCGCGCCGGCCTCGCAGGACATCCGACACTCGCCCAGGGCCAAGCAGGGCCAGATGCAGAATTCATGATGATCATTAAACATGCATCTCGACTCGTTCATTGCGTGTGACATCAGCGGCACGGCTCGGCTTCTGCCGTTGAAAAACAGCCTGGCCCCCTCCTGATGCCGCACCGGGCTGGCTTAGCACAGTCCCAGCATGGCTCAGGTGTGCAGTGGAAAAGAAGCGATGTTGAAGCAGCTGAGAGTCCAGTGTGAATCGTCGTCACGATGACGTCATGGCGATGGGGTCCCAGTGCCTGGGCCCCCGTGCAGCCGTGAGCGTCGGTGCCTGCCGTGGCCGCGCTGAGACTCGTCCCGCACGTCGCCCTCGTGACCACTGACGGTGAGGGAGGCAGTGGCGCTCACTCACCAGGTGAGCGGTCTTCCTCTCAAACAGCTGATGCTGAATTGAGCAAATTTTAGGTTACTGCTCTAAAGTGAGCTCCTCATTTTGTTATTCACCGACACTTGGTCAGTGTGAACGTGAATGTTACAGCGCCGCTCTGTGTGTAACGTCTGCATCTAGGCCACCTCTGGCCCTGCTCTTGCTGAGTAAACCTGTGGTGAGCACTTTAACAACAGTAACCAGTCCCTATCTAGACATCTGTATTGTCTATACAGTGATAGGGTATTGCTGATCTCTCTCTCTGTGGAGACATCTCTCATGAGAGTGCCCGGTCTCTCTCTCTCTCCCTGTGTAGCTGTGATGTCTGCTGTGAAGCTGCAGCTCTCCCTACCGGAGAGCGTGGATGTGACGGAGGGGGAGAGCGTGACTCTTCCCTGCTCATTCTCCCCACCGTCGACCGTCTCGAGTGACCTCTACATCACGTGGGTCACGATGCCCACACGCTACATAGTAAGTAAGCACAGATGATATCATCAATGCGAGAACCTCCTTCCATGTCAACCATGAATATTCAACTCAGTAACTGAGAGTAATACAACGTCATTTGGGGTTTGCTTTGTTCCAGAATAATAAAATAGTTGCTTAATCAGACAGGAATGTTGCACCGAGTCTCAAGACCCTATTAATGAGAAGGGTCTTGACCATTTGAGTCTGTGAGGGTTTGGAATCATGTTGAGATGAAACCGGATAACCCAGAGAAAAACCCCGTCACACAAGGGGATAATGGGCAAAGCTCTACACAGACTCAATCCATAGATAGAACCACTCTTTAACATTATCTACAAATCAAATCCGTGGCTGTACCACAATCTCCTGGCCATCTTGCAGCCCAAGCCTACAACCCCTGGCATCCCCAGTCTTAGTATTAAGTAAGCTCAACCCTGCTTGGCTATCAAGATCCAATTAGTTCAGGTTCATTGTGATTTGATCGTAGTAGGATTGTGGTTAATGGTCCAATTTGTGTTTTGTGCCATTCCAGATCTACGACTCACTTCTTGGGAATCTCTGGCTTGGAAGAGCTGAGTTTGCGGGAGACAAGGAAAAGGGCGACTGCTCCCTCAGGCTCCTCAATGTCACCAGGACCCTCAGCCCCGTGTTCAAGTGCGATGTCCTTTGTACCAGCTGTGGGACGAACGACTGGAAGGTGGAACGAGAGGTGAAGCTGAACGTGACGGCTGCAGGTGAATGAGAGGGGAGCGTCGCGCTCGCCACACGGTGGCGCTGTGACCCGCACCGTCGCTCGTGCAGATGGTGGAGGGTGGGAGGTCAAGGGTCACAGATCACAGGGTGGAGGGTGCAGAGCTGGAGAGAGAATCTCGCTGCTGCACGTGAAGCCGTGTTGAGTGAGTGGTCTCTCCCTGCTGCACGTGAAGCCGTGTTGAGTGAGTGGTCTCTCCCTGCTGCATGTGAAGCCGTGTTGAGTGAGTGGTCTCTCCCTGCTGCATGTGAAGCCGTGTTGAGTGAGTGGTCTCTCCCTGCTGCACGTGAAGCCGTGTTGAGTGAGTGGTCTATCCCTGCTGCACATGAAGCCGTGTTGAGTGAGTGGTCTATCCCTGCTGCACGTGAAGCCGTGCTGAGTCGCTGAGTGGTGCTGGGTGTGAGTGGGGGTCTTGTTGAGCCCCCTACTCTCTCTCAGTCTTTGGTTCTTGACACCGCCGTCTGTGCCTCTGCAGCTGCACGATCACGCGGGGAGACCTCGCCCACACCACGTGTCCACTTCAGGTGGGACACGGTGGTTACGGTGGTGATAGTGGTGGCGGGCGTGATCCTGGCGTCTGCGGCTGTCATCTTCTTCATCAAGATGCACCCTTGGTCGTCTTGGAGCTCCCCCCGCTCACACAGGTGCCTCCACCCCCCTTAGCCCAGTATCCCCCCAGCCCAGCTCCTCACGATTGAACGTAAACACAGGAAGCTGGGCTGGGTTCTCAGAGGCGCTCAGTCGGCACCACTGAGCACCTGGGGGGTGATTCCCCGTGAACTGTGTCCAGGTGTTGCTGGGTGCAGGCACCGTGCGGTTTGTAAACTCGTGATTTTGTTCTTCAGTGGCGATGGGCAAGCAGACGTGGACGGTGGTGTGGAGAAGAATGGGCATCCGCTGATGATGGTGAATGTGAAGGAGAATGGGCATCCACTGATGATGGTGAATGTGAAGGAGATTGGACATCCACTGATGATGGTGAATGTGAAGGAGAATGGGCATCCACTGATGGAGGTGAACGTGAAGGATAATGGGCATCCACTGACGATGGTGAATGTGAAGGAGAATGGGCATCCACTGATGATGGTGAACGTGAAGGAGAATGGGCATCCACTGATGGTGAATGGACGCTAAGGGGGACAACGGAGACAAAGGCACGAACGCCGTTTGAAGAAATCTTCCGTGGGCTCCCCCGTGACCACCCTGGCCGGCACGTGGAGCCGCTCTTACCCACGGTGCCATGCGGGAGTGCAGCGCTGACTGCCTGTGCTTCATGAGCTGATTGTTTACAGACCGTGCTCTGACCATCTCTCTCCCTCTCTGTGACTCTCCACACTCCTCTTTGCCCACTTCAAATCCCTCACCGCTAAATTCCACACGATCCAGAATCCTGCTGCTGCCTCAACTCACAGCTTCTGTAAATGAAACCTCATCACAGCCAATCCTCAAGATTCCCCCACTGGCTCCCGTCCCGGTCCCCAATCGACTGAGACATCGCACTCTCCACCTACACGATCCTCCATAGACTCTCCACCACCTCTCGTCCCTACTGCTGCCTCACCTCACAGCTTCTGTAAATGAAACATCATCATCCCAATCCTCAGATTACCCCACTGGCTCCAAATCGAATCCCGAATCGACTGCGAGATCACTTTCCACCTACAGGATTCTCCATAGACTCTCCACTACCTCTCTCCTCTCATCTCTCTGTACTCTGCACCACGTGTTCTCCACTGCAGAAAACCCTCAATCAACCCCTCAATGTCTGTTCTCTTATTCTCACCCAATCATTCAACGAGACTCCATGAACCACAAGTCACTTTTTTTTCGTTCGGGTCCCACATTGGGATGTTTGGCCAAGTTAACAATCATCACCACTGTACATGTGCGAGGGAACTCGAGTAATCTTCAATAGTTCTCACAGATGGGAGTCAATCCCACTTGCCCTACTGCCGTTCCCTGGCCACTTCGTAGGCCAGTGGGTTCAGGGGAGTCTCACATCTGCGATTCTTGAACCCTCAACTCCATAGCACCAGGTCACTCTCACCGCAGACTCCCCCTGCTCGTGTCCAGACTCCACATGTTCCCGACTTTCCCTGTGCCCGGTGTCTCTCCCCTGTGTCTCTCATCTCCCACGCTCCATGCGGATTCTCTACAACCCCTTCCTGCGCTACTGAATGTCAGCATTGTGTGTCTGTGTGTGAACCTGACTGAGTGTGAGTTGTGTGTTTGCTTGTGTATGCGTGCGAGCCAGAAAAGGTGGTAGTGGAGAGTGATTTTAGTGCAGTGTGTAAACATGGCCTCTGGGGAGACAGACGGCGGGGCGGAGTGCTGACCACCCATTCCCTCATGTGCCGTGTCAGCCTTCACACGGCACATGAGTGTGAGCGAGGGGAGGGGATGGTAGTGGAGCTTGGTTGTGGTGCAATAAGAGTTGTGTGTGTGGACTAGAATCTGTGTGCATTGCACACGCAATGCAAGAGTCTCGCATCTCAAAATAGTAATGCACTCGGTTTGCTTGCCACGTTATCTGTTGTATTACTTTGTTCTGCAATTCCTGAGGTGCCTTTACCTTGCCACAAAGGAAATTATATTGCACATTTAGTACTGTCTATGTTTACCGTTGGGAAGTATGGGTCAAGAGGAGTGGTTACCAACCTGTGGGCCACAACCTATGGCAATCCACAAGGCCGTGGGAATTGCTCTGCAGAACGATTTAAGGGCCCCACGTTGTTACTCACAAAGCCATCTTTCTTACTGCAAGTTCTTAGTCACGTTTGTTTAGAGGGTTGGCAGTGAACGTGGGTCCTGGAAGGTTGGAAACCACCGGTCTAGAAAATGCATATTTTCAGTGAGAGAAGCCTGATGCATTAAACATTTAGTGTTGGGAAATATTTGTCATTAAGGTTCAGATTTTTTGCATTTACCAGTTGTAAATATTGTTTTAAAAAACTCTGTATATTCCAATCTTTGTATTTTTTAAAGCAGGTAAAACTATGGTATACATATTTGCTATGAGAAAACATTAGTGTAAAACCACTGGTATTTTTATTTTGTAGAAATGCTGGGCGTCAAAAACTCAAGGCAATCAAAATATTTAAAATGTTGCAGCCATACCGAGGCTTGTCTATTAATCATCTTAGCACAAAAGGTCTGTAGATGTCAAGCTCCATTGCAGGGAAGTGAACACTCGTGTAGTGACTGGGAATGTCACTGTGTGGTGCCAGGTCTGCGAGACCACGGCGGAAGATGCATCGTCATCGCGTACACCCCGGACACGGGGTGTAGTACCAACCCTAGTGGGGGCTTGGGAGAGCGCTGGTTAGCGCGATAGCACCACGCGCAGCGTGCGGTGCGGGCTCCCGCTTGAGGGAGCAAGAGAGTGTCAGCTCAGCCAGGGTTACACTGGGTGATGATACTCTGGCTGACCTGTGGACACGTGACTGGACGATACTGGAGGGGGGGGGGGGCCAAAGGATGGTCACATGGTCCGGGAAAAGCTTTCGAGAGCCTTCGGATAAGGGCGACAAAGATCCAGAAGTTGGGCGGGGCCAGAGGCGGAGCCAGCCCCAGCCCGGTGAGATATGAGGGGGTCCCTGAGAGGGGCCCTCGGTTCTTCGTGTTGGAGTGGCAGCAGATCCACGTCAAGCTGAAGAAGCCTCCAGCCACGCGGTCCGGGACCCAGCTTGTGGTCTGGACTGGGATCGCATAGCAGTGAAGTGTTTATGCCGTAGCGTGGTTAGTCGGGTGGTCACCACCCTGGGTGTATGTTGTGTTGGAACAAATAAATGTGCTGCTCCTAAGGACAACGTCTGCAACTCAGTTGGACTCACTACACTCGCGAGGGGTTCGTTTTGCACGGCACAAACGTGAACGTTCATCTCAATTGGAGGGCCCTGGCTCAAGCTCCCTACACCCCTCTCTGTCCCACTCCATTCTCCTCGATCCCACTCCATCAGACGATTTGACACAAGTGGTTCTAATCACAAGTGAAGCATCGTTCTCGAATTGTAAATGTTGTGGGCTTACTCTCCATCGCACCGATGTGCTGAAGTAGTCGCTGATTGGCACGTTTCTTATTCACGTGACAAACCTTACTTATTGGCCGTGTGGTGGCGAGTTCACGACACGTTCATGTTCACGCGATCCAACCCAAACCGCCTGCGTGATGAATCACTGAAACTCATCACGCAACTGCACTGCCCCCTGGCGGTCAAACTACGCCACTGCATAAATCCACATGGACCAAAAACTCTGTGGATTCGTCTCTTTCACGTTCGTCTGTCCCCTCCACATCAAAAATACTAAAATAAAATGCAGCCACAAAAATCTTCCTGTGAGTGCACAATTTCAGCAGCACCCTTGGTGGTTCCAAAGCCAGGAAAAAAATCATTCTGGACCGGTTTCGACATTCAGTGTCTCATCAGCAGTCAGGACCGCTTGAGAATATAAAACACGGCGCTCGATGTCACAAAGATAAACGATGAAGGTGCAGTCCCTGCAACGGCTCGCTCACTGCCACTGCAGGCGGAAGGGCCTCCAGTAGAGGGCGCTCTGCACAGCCCCTCTAGCCAGGGGCAGAGGGCTTGGGGATCCGTGGTGGCTATGAAATGTTAACTACCTCGCCGGGTATACAGGAGGTCGTGTGTTCGATCTTGACCCTGACGCCTGCTGCTGTATATTTGTAGTCTGCGTGTCTCTCTCCATCATCACCACGGTGGCTATGAGATGTTAATTACCTCGCCTGGTGTACAGGAGGTCGTGGGTTCGATCTTGACCCTGACGGCTGCTGTACATTTGGAGTTTATGGTGTCTCCCTAATCGTGATCTAGAATCAACAACGCGCCCTTAGAGTATTGGCTGCTATGAATTTCCTCCTGGTGATCAGCCCACTCCGTTGAGCTGTCATTTGTGATGGCCAGGTCGCTTTTGCAAGAGAGCGACAGCTCAGTGGGGCCTTACCTGGTAAAATAAAAAAAAGTTTAGTTTGTAGGCTTTAACAATAAATATTATTTTAGTTGCACCGTGTATTGGGTTTAGAGAAAGCCAGTCTCACAGTGGCAGTATCAATGAAAGATGTAAAGGATACAATACTCCGTTAAGTAAAATAATAAATAAAAATGGGTTATAGTTTGTGAACCACAACACGACCACAGCAATCATGGCTCTTGGTCAATGCACTGCTGGGTGAAGGCCTCGCCAAGCCGGTGGGTCGTGGTGATTGTTGGACAATACTTCACCACGGGTGATGGTGGTGGTGATTGTTGGACAATACTTCACCACGGGTGGTGGTGGTGATTGTTGGACAACACTTCACCACGTGTGATGGTGGTGATTGTTGGACAATACTTCATCACGTGTGATGGTGGTGGTGATTGTTGGACAATACTTCACCACGTGTGATGGTGGTGGTGATTGTTGGACAATACTTCACCACGGGTGATGGTGGTGGTGATTGTTGAACAATACTTCACCACGGGTGATGGTGGTGGTGATTGTTGGACAATACTTCACCACGGGTGATGGTGGTGGTGATTGTTGGACAATACTTCACCACGTGTGATGGTGGTGGTGATTGTTGGACCATACTTCACCACGGGTGATGGTGGTGGTGATGGTTCGACCACACTACACCACGGGTGGTGGTGGTGATTGTTGGACAACACTTCACCACGGGTGATGGTGGTGGTGATTGTTGGACCATACTTCACCACGGGTGGTGGTGGCTACGCACGTGACCTGTGACCCAGCGCTGTGGAGGCAGCAGCATCAGGGAGGGTTGGTGGATCACCGCACGAATGTTTCAGGACTCCCCCTCTCGTGGCCGTGCAGGAGGCGTCGTACCCCGGACTCACCACGAGAGGGCGGCACGGCAAAGTGAGATCATCATAGAGGCGCCACTCTTCTTCTCACCTAGGAGGGCATCACGCGTGCGCGCAGTCGCCATTCGTCAGGAGCTCTATCTACGGGACAATTCTGTAATTCCTGTATAGGTCTTCGGGGCAATTGCCAGCAGCCCTCACAGGCTGGATGTCCTTCTCGCTCAGTATCCAGTTTTGACAATAAAACAATAATTGAGTTAAAATGTTCAAATACCTAATAGATTATACCTTTGACAAGGCATCAAGTCTGCATGAATCACAACATACTTGTGGCAGGACATGCAAACAAGGCGGTATTTATTTTTGCCTTTCTCCGAGTGTGGCCAACGTGATCCTTGCAAGGAAGTTTTGAATCTACGATGACCCCAAGGTAATTAGTTTGATCTGCCTGCTCAATTCGTTCATTATCTAATCGCCTGCATCGCTGAGGAAGACTTGCCGGTTGTCTTCTCCCTGGAAACACGTCACCTTTGATGTATTGGCATTGAGGACAAGCTTAAGTGAGATGAGTTGGTGCTGAAATTTAAATCATTCTGTAATTCCTGTATAGGTCTTCGGGGCAATTGCCAGTAGCCCTCACAGGCTGGATGTCCTACTCGCTCAGTTACCGATGCAGTGACACGTTAATCTTTCACAACAGATAAAGAAGATCCTGGAGTTCAATTAATTCCCCAAGAAACTCCCTAGTAAGGAGAAATCGGCTTGGAACAGCTTTGTCGCAGTGGTTCGTGGCTTCCTGGGCAATCACAAGGTCGAAAACTACGTGGAGCTGTTTGAGACTCTGGTGAAGAACTACGGCACAATGGGCTGTAGGATGTCTGTCAAAGTCCATATCCTTGATGCTCATCTTGATAAATTCAAGGAGAACATGGGAGCGTACTCGGAGGAGCAAGGCGAGCGCTTCCACCAGGATATACTGGACTTTGAATGCCGCTTCCAAGGACAGTATAACAAGAACATGATGGGAAACTACATTTGGGGGCTGATTCGTGAAAGTGAGTTTCAGTTTAATCGTAAATCTCGAAAAACTACTCACTTCTAAATCTTTGATAGTAATTATTTATTACTTTAGTATAAATAAATGTAACTTTTTATTCATATGTTGTTTTTTTCTGACTTTGTGAATGAAAAGACACAAATTTTCCCGTTATCTCATTGAAAATAAGTACATTTCAAAATATCAATGTCCTGGTCACAAAAGCAATATCTATTTTCTATACTTTCTGGGCATAACTAATTAGGAAATAACACTTATTACCCAGGAACAAAAATTGTGTTTATCTATCTATATAAAAGTCAAAATGTGTGTGTGTGTGTGTGGGTTTGTGGCGGGGTTTGTGTGTGGGTTTGTGTGTTTGCGCGCTTGGCTCTCCAGCCAGGTACTACGCCGTAAGCCCCGCGGTGAGCAAGCGCTATTCCTTTTTCACATCCGTCAACTTCAAATTAGTTTAATTAGCGATTTAGTGCAATTTTCGTGCTCCCATTTTATTTATTTATTTATCACGCGTGGAGGGGACGGCCCATGCCAAGTCGCACTCCTTCGGTGGGAGTGACGGGGACTTTTCTTTCGCGTTAAAAGCGCTATAAAAATACACTAAAGGCTGGCGTTAATTCTTCACTGTGTGATGTCCCCCCCACCCCGATGTTAACAGTTATTACTACTAGACAGTCGCTAGATGCTACCACTATAGGCTGTAGATATTACTGCAGAGCGGTTGGGGAGATCGTGGCTGGGGGGGGGGGTAGCAGCCCAGCCTGCCAAGGTGCCACTTCGGCCGGCTTCACAATCTAGGCGCGGCTGGAGGCTCTGCACGGGACTAGGTCTCACCACGCCACTCTGTCAGGTGAGTACTTTGTGCTATACAGTTGATAAATACTGCTAGAGAGTCAGCATGCACTGCTGTAATCATAGCAGGTACCACCACAGTCGGTAATACACTGCTGTAATCATAGCAGGTACCACCACAGTCGGTATACACTGCTGTAATCATAGGTACCACCACAGTATGCACTGCTGCAGTGAAAGCAGGTACCACCACAATATGCACTGCTGTAATCATAGCAGGTCCTACCACAGAATGCATTGCTGTAATCATAGCAGGTCCCACCACAGTCAGTATGCACTGCTGTAATCATAGCAGGTGCCACCACAGTCAGTATGCACTGCTGTAATCATAGCAGGTACCACCACAATATGCACTGCTGTAATCATAGCAGGTACCACCACAGTCAGTATGCGCTGCTGTAATAATAGCAGGTACCACCACAGTCAGTATGCACTGCTGTAATCATAGCAGGTACCACCACAGTCAGTATGCGTTGCTGAAATCATAGCAGGTCCCACCACAGTCAGTATGCACTGCTGTAATCATAGCAGGTGCCACCACAATATGAACTGCTGTAATCATAGCAGGTACCACCACAGCAGTATGCACTGCCATAATCATAGCAGGTACCACCACAATCGGTATACACTGCTGTAAGCATAGCAGGTACCACCACAGCAGTATGCACCGCTGTAATCATAGTAGATACTGCTATCCAGTTGGTAGATACTGCTATATAGAGTTAGTAGATACTAAAACAGTCAGTATATATCACTACGGTCAGTAAATACTGCTACAGTCAGGAAATACGACTACACAGTCAGTAGATACTACTACGGTCAGTAGCTACTACTATAGAGTGAGTAGATACTGCTATAGTGTTAGTAGTTACTACTATAGTCAGTGAATACTACTATAGAGTCAGTAGCTACTACTATAGAGTTAGTTGTTACTACTATAGAGTCGGTACATACTACTGTAGGGTCAGTAGATACTATTACAGTCACTAAATACTACTACACAGTAGCTACTACTGGCTCAGTAGATACTACTGTACAGTTAGTAGATACAACTACAGAGTCAATAGATACTACTTACTCTGTTGTGTATAGGGTGTGTAGGTATATATACCTATGTGGGGGTAAATATATGTTTTGAGGGGGGGGGGGGGTCGACAATTTTCAGAAACCTTTTAGATCAACTATTTACCCCCCACATAATATAACTTTTTGGACCTGTGCAAGCTTCTTATAATTTTGTTGGAGAAATGGACAAACGGTCCACCGGGCTTTTACAGTAGCTTAGTTGTTCAATAAAAGTGTCGCCTCTCGCCCTTGGGCTCACTACACGTAAACAGAAGGTGTTTACATGACGTGGACAAATGTTTCCTTTTTTCGCTGTGTGAGGGTTGGGTGACTCGCTGACCTCAGCATGGTGTTTTCAATCACCGTATCTATCTCACGCTGGGTACAGCTGCCCACTTGCTTCTACCTACACAGTATAGAGACCCAAAGCGGCCTGGACCAGGGCGAGAAGAGTTTTTGAACTGAGGGTTGACCAGCCATCCGGACAATTGTCGCGCTGGCTCGAGGTCCTACAGGACTATGCGTTCACAGTGTTACACTCACACACTGACAATGTCACTTATACCACTACACCGATAATACCATCTCACTATTCACAGTGTTACACTCACACACTGACAATGTCACTTATACCACTACACCACTAATACCATCTCACTATTCACAGTGTTACACTCACACACTGACAATGTCATTTATACCACTACACCACTACTATCATCTCACTATTCACAGTGTTACACTCACTAACAATGTCACTTGTATCACTACACCACTAATATTATCTCACTACTCACAGTGTTACACTCACTAACAATGTCACTTATACCACTACACCACTAATATTATCTCTCTACTCAGTGTTAAAATCACAACACCTCTGCCACTGTGACTCCTGTGACGCTGCTCACACATCAGCAGAACCTGCAGTGTGCGTGTGGTGCTGGGGTAGAGTGTGGGTACCCCCACCACTCACAACATCGCCTCTGCGTGGGGGGTGAAGTTTGACCATACTTCACCACGCCGGTCACTGCGGCGTTGCACGGCGTCTCGAGACGCACCCCGAAACGGGACACTTAGAAACAGCACGGTGCCATCTGCAGTGACGATGATGATCACCAAACACAACCGCGCCGTGGACGACTCCCAACACCAGAGGAGTCGCGGTGCAGCGCTGGGGTCGACACGAGGCCGGGCTGAGCCGCCCCTGCCAGCGGCTGGGGGCCGTGGGGAGTGTGGGGGGCCGTGGGGAGTGTGGGGGGCCGGGGGGAGTGTGGGGGTCGTGGGGAGTGTGGGGGTAGTGGGGTTCGTGGTGGTTGTAGGGTTCGTGGTGGTTGTAGGGTTCGTGGTGGTTGTAGGGTTCGTGGTAGTTGTAGGGTTCGTGGGGGTCAGGTTTCAGTGTAGTTATATTTATTTGGTACCTCCCTGTGAGCCGCAAGCGAGCAGCACCTTTGAAGGTCGGCGCCCACGCACTCTTACCTAGCTACAGTAGGCCACGTGACCCGCATAGTTCACAGCGGAAAAAACAAAGAACGAGAATCGAGAATGCGGGCGTTGTGAGTTACGGTGTCTGTACAGGAATGCTGAGTGACGGTATCTGGAGGAATGCTGCGTGACGGTGTCTGCAGGAACGCATCGCGGATTGGTTGCGGACGGTGCGGTGGGCGGCCCTTGCCTCGTTGCGGCCAATGGGGTCGCCAGATGCCAACAGTGACGTCATCGTGCTGCCAGTCAGGTTATAAGAAGACACGGGACAGGAAGAGAGACAGAGACAAGAGAGACAGAGACAAGAGAGACAGAGACAAGAGAGACAGAGACAAGAGAGACAGAGACAAGAGAGACAGAGACAAGAGAGACAGAGACAAGAGAGACAGAGACAAGAGAGACAGAGACAAGAGAGACAGAGACAAGAGAGACAGAGACACGTGACAGGAGGCTGGGGGTGAGTAGTCATCAACATCAGCACCTTTATTTATGCTGCACACAAAGTGTGAATAGATCCGTCTTGAAGGTGTTCATGACATCGTGATAATATTTGTTGTTCTATTCATCATATCTGTTCGTAAACATGTACGACACGTTTAAATAAACGGATTTAATGCATCCTCAATAATCGACAATATATTAAACTAAATAACTGAATAGGACATAAATGTAAACAAATATTCTTATATTTTCTACATTGATACTGGCAAAAATGTCCCATTATGAATTCTATAATTTTCTAAAGTCAAACATCTCACGTTTGCTGCACCTATTTAAATAACCAGTACATTACGGTTGTTAATCGAGGACGTGTAAAGTCAACAGCTGTTTAACATCTTCAGTTATGAAACCTAAACAAAAATGCTGCCAATGTTGTAGGAAATCTTCAAAGCTTGATTCGGTTGATTTCAAAGCACACCAAATCCCCTGTGACGTTACTCGCCGTGTCCACTGTTCCAGATGCACTACACTATACACTACACTATACACTACACTATACACTACACTATACACTACAATACTACACTATACACTACACTATACACTACAATACTACACTATACACTACACTATACACTACACTACACATTACACAGCTACACAACACACTACACTATACACTACACTATACACTACACTACTACAACAACAATAATCATTATACATATCGTCGTTATGTGGACTATATATAACACAAACAAGCAGAACGTACAGTGAGGGAAAAAGTATTTGATCCCCTGCTGATTTTGTACGTTTGTCCACTGACAAAGAAATGATCAGTCTATAATTTTCATGGTAGGTTTATTTGAACAGTGAGAGACAGAATAACAACAAAAACATCCGGAAAAACGCATGTCAAAAATGTTATAAATTGATTGGCATTTTAATGAGGGAAATAAGTATTTGACCCCTCTGCAAAACATGACTTAGTACTTGGTGGCAAAACCCCTGTTGGCAATCACAGAGGTCAGACGTTTCTTGTAGTTGGCCACCAGGTTTGCACACATCTCAGGAGGGATTTTGTCCCACTCCTCTTTGCAGATCTTCTCCAAGTCATTAAGGTTTCGAGGCTGACGTTTGGCAACTCGAACCTTCAGCTCCCTCCACAGATTTACTATGGGATTAAGGTCTGGAGACTGGCTAGGCCACTCCAGGACCTTAATGTTCTTCTTCTTGAGCCACTCCTTTGTTGCCTTGGCCGTGTGTTTTGGGTCATTGTCATGCTGGAATACCCATCCACGACCCATTTTCAATGCCCTGGCTGAGGGAAGGAGGTTCTCACCCAAGATTTGACGGTACATGGCCCCGTCCATCATCCCTTTTATGCGATGAAGTTGTCCTGTCCCCTTAGCAGAAAAACACCCTCAAAGCATAATGTTTCCACCTCCATGTTTGACGGTGGGAATGGTGTTCTTGGGGTCATAGGCAGCATTCCTCCTCCAAACGCGGCGAGTTGAGTTCATGCCAAAGAGCTCCATTTTGGTCTCATCTGACCACAGCACTTTCACCCAGTTGTCCTCTTAATCATTCAGATGTTCATTGGTAAACTTCAGACGGGCATGGGTATGTATGTGCTTTCTTGAGTAGGGGTACTTTGCGGGCGCTGCAGAATTTCAGTCCTTCACGGCATAGTGTGTTACCAATTGTTTTCTTGGTGACTATGGTCCCAGCTGCCTTAAGATCATTGACAGGATCCTCCCGTGTAGTTCTGGGCTGATTTCTCACCGTTCTCATGATCATTGCAACTCTACGAGGTGGGATCTTGCATGGAGCCCCAGGCCGAGGGAGATTGACAGTTCTTTTTTGTTTCTTCCATTTGCGAATAATCGCACCAACTGTTGTCACCTTCTCACCAAGCTGCTTGGCAATGGTCTTGTAGCCCATTCCAGCCTTGTGTAGGTCTACAATCTTGTCCCTGACTTCCTTGGAGAGCTCTTTGGTCTTGGCCATGGTGGAGAGTTTGGAATCTGATTGATTGTTTCTGTGGACAGGTGTCTTTTATACAGGTAACAAGCTGAGATTAGGAGCACTCCCTTTAAGAGTGTGCTCCTAATCTCAGCTCATTACCTGTTTTGTGTTGTAAATGACGACACGAAGGCAGATGTTGTCGGGGCTGACGCCAACAGTTTATTAAGGGCTGTCGTCTAGCTTTTGGGGAAGGGCCAACACAAGACTTGGGTAAGCTAAATCTCCCCAGGGGAAAGGGTACTGGGAATCCCTACGACTCCCAGGCTAACAGCCTCTTCCCACTGCGCTTACCGATGGGTTATCCAACTCGGCCAGCCGGGTGAAGTAGCCCCCCTAGCCTGGAGCTAGTTATCCCCTACCCTGGGTCCCCACTTCCCTACCGCTCACGAACCCGGCTCCTGGCGAAGACCCCCTCTATGTCACCAGTCCCCCCTCAAATACCCCGAGGGGACATGGCGTCACTCCTCCCGAGGCGAGTGTGACATTCCGTCATCCCTCTACTCCTCAACACCTGTATAAAAGATACCTGGGAGCCAGAAATCTTTCTGATTGAGAGTGGGTCAAATACTTATTTCCCTCATTAAAATGCAAATCAATTTATAACATTGACATGCGATTTTCTGTATTTTGTTGTTGTTATTGTCTCTCACTGTTCAAATAAACCTACCATTAAAATTATAGACTGATCATTTCTTTGTCAGTGGGCAAACGTACAAAATCAGCAGGGGATCAAATACTTGTTTCCCTCACTGTACGCCTTCATCTGCGACAAAGAGCTGCATAGCTCATCGGATTCTTCCCATCTAAATACAGATTATAATTGTTACCATGTCCTTCACATGAACAGTAACACATTTTCTGCGTCACGTGATGTGTGGGCCCCGTGCCTCCTATGAGCTGTGAATGTTGAAACCGCTCCAGAATTTCCTTCCATTGAGCCCCTGCCGCTGAGATGATTCACTTCCAGTAGGTCGTGTGGCTGATGGGATGAGTCAACATATTTGTGTTCTTTCACGCGGAGGGACAGGTGCTTGTTATGTGTTACTTGTATTCTCCAAAACAAACTAAACTATTTTTATTTGACCAGGTAAGACCCCACTGAGCTATGTACAGGAATTCCTTGCACTTTCGTCTGGTTAGGAACCAGAGCATGGACCAATGACAAAAGTGGACGAATGTCAAAGCAGAGCCTTTATTTAGCTTGCAAATGTATTTTGGCCGGCGAAAAACGTACATGCAAATAACTACAGTCAATATAAAAACGTACATGCAAATAACTACAGTCAATATAGAAACGTACATGCAAATAACTACAGTCAATATAAAAACGTACGTGCAAATAACTACAGTCAATATAAAACGTACATGCAAATAACTACAGTCAATATAAAAATGTACGTGCAAATAACTACAGTCAATATAAAAACGTACGTGCAAATAACTACAGTCAATATAAAAACGTACTGTGCAAATAACTACAGTCAATATAAAAACGTACGTGCAAATAACTACAGTCAATATAAAAACGTACATGCAAATAACTACAGCCAATATAAAAAACGTACGTGCATATAACTAGTCAATATAAAAACGTACGTGCAAATAACTACAGTCAATATAAAAACGTACATGCAAATAACTACAGCCAATATAAAAACGTACGTGCAAATAACTACAGTCAATATAAAAACGTACGTGCAAATAACTAGAGTCAATATAAAAATGTACATGCAAATAACTACAGTAACTATATAAATTGAGAACCTCATGGGTTTATTGCTGCTCTACCAAACCGTCTGTTCCCTCATTGGAATGCATTCTGGCTCACCATGCCCCACTGTAACCGCTGGTGGTGAGTGGAACGAGAGATGCGATGAACGACTCTCTTCCGTGTTCATCAGGAGACGGAGGCACCATGAAGTGGCTCCTGGTCACAGCGGCGTTCATCTCCCTCCTGCGTGAGTTCACACCGAGAAGCACTCACTCAGCACACGTGGGGGGCGGTCTCCTTCAGACCCCTTTCCCACTGACACAACCGTGCCTTGCCAGCCCAGAGTCCTGATGGTCCTGGTGGTTTTCCACTGGCAGTTTGCTGCACTGAGCCAGAACCAAATAGCCCTGGCCTCATAAGACATCGGAATCTCACCCAGGGCCAAGCAGGGCCAGGTGCAGCATTTATAATTTTCAACCTCCTTGCATCGCGACTCGTTCACGGCACGGCTCAGCCTCTGCAGTGGAAAAACAACCTGGCCCCCTCCTGAGCTGCGCCGCATCGGCTTGGCACAGTCCCAGCATGGCTCAGGTGTGCAGTGGAAAAGAAGCGATGTTGAAGCAGCTGAGAGTCCAGTGTGAATCGTCGTCACGATGACGTCGTGGCGATGGGGTCCCAGTGCCAGGGCCCCCGTGCAGCCGTGAGCGTCGGTGCCTCCCGTGGCCGCGCTGAGACTCGTCCCGCACGCCGCCCTCGTGACCACTGACGGTGAGGGAGGCAGTGGCGCTCACTCACCAGGTGAGCGGTCTTCCTCTCAAACAGCTGATGCTGAATGGAGCAAATTTTAGGTCACTGCTCTAAAGTGAGCTCCTCATTTTGTTATTCACCGACACTTGGTCAGTGTAAACGTGAATGTTACAGTGCCACTCTGTGTGTAACGTCTGCATCTAGACCCCCTCTGGCCCTGCTCTTGCTGAGTAAACCTGTGGTGAGCACTTTAACAACAGTAACCGGTCCCTATCTAGACATCTGTATTGTCTATACAGTGATAGGGTATTGCTGATCTCTCTCTCTCTGTGGAGACATCTCTCATGAGAGTGCCCGGTCTCTCTCTCCCTGTGTAGCTGTGATGTCTGCTGTGGAGCTGCAGCTCTCCCTACCGGAGAGCGTGGATGTGACGGAGGGAGAGAGCGTGACTCTTCCCTGCTCATTCTCCTCGCCGTCGACCGTCTCGAGTGGCCTCTACATCACGTGGCTCACGATGCCCACAGGCTACATAGTAAGTAAGCACAGATGATATCATCAATGTGAGAACCTCCTACCACGTCAACCCTGAATATTCAACTCAGTAATTGAGAGTAATGCAATGTTATTTAGGGGTTTGTTTCGTTCCAGAATAATAAAAGAGTCGCTTAATCACCCAGGAATGTCGCACCAAGTCGCAAGACCCTATTAATGAGAAGGGTCTTGCCATTTGAGTTCGTGAGGGTTTTGAATCATGTTGAGATGAAACCGGATAACCCAGAGAAACCCCACCACACATGGGGATGATGGGCAAAGCTCTACACAGACTCAATCCATAGATAGAAGCACTCTTTAACATTATCTACAAATCAAATCCATGGCTGTATCACAATGTCCTGGCCATCTTGCAGCCCAAGCCTACAACCCTTGGCATCCCCAGTCAAAGTATTAAGTAAGGTCAACCCTGCTTGGCTATGAAGATCCAATTAGTTCAGGTTCATTGTGATTTGATCGTAGTAGGATTGTGGTTCATGCTCCAATTTGTGTTTTGTGCCATTCCAGATCTACGACTCACTTATCGGGAATCTCTGGCTTGGAAGAGCTGAGTTTGCGGGAGACAAGGAAAAGGGTGACTGCTCCCTCAGGCTCCTCAACGTCTCCAGGACCCTCAGCCCCGTGTTCAATTGCGATGTCATTTGTATCAGCTGTGGGAAGGACAACTGGAAGGTGGAACGAGAGGTGAAGCTGAACGTGACGGTTGCAGGTGAATGAGAGGGGAGCGTCGCGCTCGCCACACGGTGGCGCTGTGACCCTTGACCTCCCACCCACCACCGTCGCTCGTGCAGACGGTGGTGGGTGGGAGGTCAAGGGTCACAGATCACAGGGTGCAGGGTGCAGAGCTGGAGAGAGCATCTCGCTGCTGCACATGAAGCCGTGTTGAGTGAGTGGTCTCTCCCTGCTGCACGTGAAGTCGTGTTGAGTGAGTGGTCTCTCCCTGCTGCACGTGAAGCCGTGTTGAGTGAGTGGTCTATCCCTGCTGCACGTGAAGCCTTGTTGAGTGAGTGGTCTCTTCCTGCTGCATGTGAAGCCGTGTTGAGTGAGTGGTCTCTCCCTGCTGCACGTGAAGCCGTGTTGAGTGAGTGGTCTCTCCCTGCTGTACATGAAGCCGTGTTGAGTCAGTGGTCTCTCCCTGCTGCACGTGAAGCCGTGTTGAGTGAGTGGTCTCTCCCTGCTGCAAGTGAAGCCGTGTTGAGTGAGTGGTCTCTCCCTGCCGCACGTGAAGCCGTGTTGAGTGAGTGGTCCCTCCCTGGTGCACGTGAAGCTGTGTTGAGTGAGTGGTCTCTCCCTGCTGCACGTGAAGCCGTGTTGAGTGAGTGGTCTTTCCCTGCTGCACGTGAAGCCGTGTTGAGTGAGTAATCTCTCCCTGCTGCACGTGAAGCCGTGTTGAGTGGTCTCTCCCTGCTGCACGTGAAGCCATGTTGAGTGAGTGGTCTATCCCTGCTGCACATGAAGCCATGTTGAGTGAGTGGTCTCTCCCTGCTGCACATGAAGCCGTGTTGAGTGAGCGATCTAGCCCTGCTGCACGTGAAGCCGTGCTGAGTCGCTGAGTGGTGCTGGGTGTGAGTGGGGGTCTCGTTGAGCCCCCCACTCTCTCTCAGTCTTTGGTTCTTGAAACCGCCGTCTGTGTCTCTGCAGCTGCACGATCACGCGGGGAGACCTCGCCCACACCACGTGTCCACTCCTGGAGGGACACGGTGGTGACGGTGTTGATAGTGGTGGCGGGCGTGATCCTGGCGTCTGCGGCTGTCATCTTCTTCATGAAGATGCACCCTTGGTCGTCTGGGAGCTCCCCCCGCTCACACAGGTGCCTCCACCCCCCCTAGCCCAGAATCCCCCCAGCCCAGCTCCGCACGATTGAACGTAAACACAGGAGGCTGGGCTGGGTTCTCAGAGGCGCTCAGTCGGCACCACTGAGCACCTGGGGGGTGATTCCCCGTGAACTGTGTCCAGGTGTTGCTGGGTGCAGGCACCGTGCGGTTTGTAAACTCGTGATTTTGTTCCTCAGTGGCGATGGGCAAGCAGACGTGGACGGTGATGTGCAGGATGGGCATCCACTGATGGAGGTGAATGTGAAGGAGAATGGACATCCACTGATGATGGTGAATGTGAAGGAGAATGGACATCCACTGATGATGGTGAATGTGAAGGAGAATGGGCATCCACTGATGATGGTGAATGTGAAGGAGAATGGGCATCCACTGATGGAGGTGAATGTGAAGGAGAATGGGCATCCACTGATGATGGTGAATGTGAAGGAGAATGGGCATCCACTGATGGTGAATGAACACAAGGGGGACAACGGAGACAAAGGCACGGACACCGTTTGAAGAAATCTTCCGTGGGGTCCCCCGTGACCACCCTGGCCGGCACGTGGAGCCGCTCTTACCCACAGTGCCATGCGTGAGTGCAGTGCTGACTGCCTGTGCTTCATGAGCTGATTGTTTACAGACCTTCCTCTGACCATCTCTCTCCCTCTCTGTGGCTCTCCACACTCATCTTTGGCCACTTCAAATCCCTCACCGCTAAATTCCACATGATCCAGAATCCTGCTGCTGCCTCAACTCACAGCTTCTGTAAATGAAACCTCATCACAGACAATCCTCAAGATTCTCCCACTGGCTCCCAACCCGGTCCCCAATCGACTGAGACATCGCACTCTCCACCTACACGATCCTCCATAGACTCTCCACCACCTCTCCTTTCTCTCTTCAGGGCGTCCCCAATATACGTTGGGGTTAAGGATCGAAAAGTTGCGACTTATAACGGAACGATGTATAGCGGGGACTTTTACCTTATAGTAATACTACTCCGTGTTAATGAGGGGGGGGGGGGAGATGGGGAGCGTAAGAGTGTAAACATTGCCAATGTGATGCAAAGTGAGGCAGTGTCTCCCATGAGAAATAATGGAATGAGGTAGGGATAGGGACCGTACCTTATAGAAATGTGTTGTTTCATACCTAGAAACCAAAATACGTACTTTACATGTACAGACAACTACATACTCTGTGTACATAACTTTACAACACAATGTACACACATTTATAACCAATTCTGCGTTAAAGAACTGTTAAACAGCATTTCAACTTGGAAAACACTTTATTGAAAACCAGCTTTAGTAGCATTTCGAAGCAGCCCTCTACACTTTAAACAGTTTTTCTTTTCTTAACAGAAAAACAAATTTGTGACATTTGTAAGCAAAGGCCTCGAGCAGAAACATTTTTTTTGTGGAAAAAAGGATTAAATCTTGAACAGCATTTTTTAAAAAAGATGTTACCTTAACCTACATTGTTTACGATCTTACCTTGAGGAGTGGATGAGTTGTGTTGAAGGGTTGCGTCGATTACAACGAACACTCGTAGCTACGCAGGCCAGAGATCACGATGGCACTGAAGGTGGCAGTGCATGCGTGAGTTGTACAGTACCTCTACACTGCCCCCACCTCAGAAGTGAGCTCAGCTGAGCCAAGTTGAAATCGATTATTCAGAATCGATAATCGTCGCCGGTGTTGGCCGTGAGCGGGAATCGCAGTCGGGTCGCCGGGCTCGTAGTGTAGCGCTAACCGCCACGTGCTAACCGCTCTGCACCCACCACAATGTGTGTGACTTGGCTCGGCTGAACGGAGTTCAAACGACATAACAACGTGTGTATATATACACGTGTGTGTTTGTGTGCGTGCGGGGAAATGTTACGTTGCGTTCCTCAACATGTCTGCGACGTGAGTGCGAAACAAGGCAGGGTTGTGTGTAGAGAGAGACAATGAGCATCAGGGACCCCCTGCACTCCCCACCACCACGTGTTCTCCACTCCAGCAACCAAGGCCTTCTGTCAAAACCTTCAGTCAACCACTCAATGTCTGTACAATTGTAGATTATACACGTGGGAGTTAACTGGAGTTACCTTCAAAAGTTCACGCAGATGGGAGTCAGTCCCACTTGCCCCACTGCCTATTCCTGGCCACTTCATAGCCCAGTGGGTTCAGGGGAGTGTCACAAATCTGTGATTCGTGAACCCTCAACTCCATAGCGCTCCGCCGCTCTCACCGTAGACTCCCCCTGCTTACGTCCAGGCTCCAGAAGTTCCCGACTTTCTCTCTGTCTGTGTCTCTCCTCACCTGGGCTGCCCTACCGCTGTCTTCCTTCTCTCCATGACATTTCCTGCACCCCCTTCCTGCTCTACTGAATGTGTCAGCATTGTGTGTCTGTGTGTGAACCTGAGTTAATGTGCGAGTTGTGTGTGTGTACAAGTGTGAGCGAGAGGAAGGGGTGGTAGTGGAGTGGTTGTGGTGCAGTCTGACTTGTGTGTGGTTGAAGGGACCAGAATCTGTGTGGGCGTCGTAAACGCAATGCACGAGTCGATGACTCAAAGGGTTCCTGCACTGGGAATGTTTGACACGTTTTGTCACGAATTATTATTGTACCTGCCTTAAACTTGCCACAAAGTAATATATATGTACATTGTATTTTTACTACTGGTAAACGGTCTCGCTGACCAATGCTGTTTATTTTTTATTCTGTATATGAGTCTTGTGCTGTTGTAATGTATGCAATGTCATGGTGATTGTTATTACTCGTGTTACTTCGAATTTGTTGTTTGCACAGGAAAACTATTTTACCAAAGGCGTTTCTAGTCCTCGTTTTGCAATATTTGATCGAATGTTATTCCTCACACTAGATGGACTATTTTGCAATATGTTTCTTGAATCTTAATGTACAGTTTATTTTATTTTTATGTGACCTGTTACAAACGTTATGTTTAAAATGTTACAGTGTTTCTGTTTTGTTGATGAAACCCGATTCAAGAGCTTCTTAGCTTTACAGGGCAATTCTAAAAAAAAACTTTAAAAAAATAAACTGTAAACTATTTACGGTTGGGAAGTATGGATAGAGAGGAGTGGTTCCTGACCTCTGGATCGCAGTCCATGGCAATCCACAAGGCCATGGGAATTCAGTTTATTTATTTTGGTATAGCCCTGTGAGCCATTCGGCTCTTGAATCGGGTGCAACCACAACAAACAAAAAAACACGAACAAGAAAACATCTTAAAGTGACTATGTGACTGTGCAAACAGAAAATCCATGGAAAAAAAAACAGCAAAATATTCCTGAAAAAAGCACCGTACACCAATTGCTCTGCAGAGCGGTTGAAGACACCACGATGTCACTCACAAAGTCATTCTTTTGTTACTGCAAGTTCTTCCTCACGTGTAGAGGGTTGGCAGTGAACGTGGGTCTAGAAAGGGTGGGAACCACTTGTAGAAGACCCATATTTTTAGTGACAGTAAGCCATTGGTTTAGACGCCTCATGTATTACATATTTAGTATTGGGAACTATTTGTCTTTAAGGTCCATATTTTGTATTTATGGTTGTAAATATTGTTTTATGAAATCTGTATCTTGCAAACATTGGCTATTTAAAAAGCATTGGTGTAGAGAATAACTGATTTACAATATTTGCGACAAAAAAAATTGGTGTAAAAGACTTGTCCCTTTATTTCGGGATATGGTGATCGTTTCAGACCCAATAAGGCAATAAATATATATTTATTTAACATAAAACACCGAGTCTTGTCTGTCAATCATCGCATCTTGTTCCACAGTGCCCTTCGCTGGGCTCAAGCCCACGAGGGCTCCCAGCCGGTCGCTACTCCCTGGCCGCTGAGAAAAGTTCCAGGCGAGAGCGGTGCAGGGTCCCCCCAGCCCACCAGGGTCCCCTCAGCCCACCAGGGTCCCCTCAGCCCACCAGGGTCCCCTCAGCCCACCGGGGGCTCAGCCCCGCAGGGTCCCCCCAGCCCACCAGGGGCTCAGCCCGCAGGGTCCCCCCAGCCCACCAGGGGCTCAGCCCCGCAGGGTCCCCCCAGCCCACCAGGGGCTCAGCCCGCAGGGTCCCCCCAGCCCACCAGGGTCCCCCCAGCCCACCAGGGTCCCCTCAGCCCACTGGGGGCTCAGCCCGCAGGGTCCCCCCAGCCACTGGGGGCTCAGCCCCGCAGGGTCCCCCCAGCCCACCAGGGGCTCAGCCCCGCAGGGTCCCCCCAGCCCACCAGGGACCCCCCAGCCCACCAGGGTCCCCCCAGCCCACCGGGGGCTCAGCCCCGCAGGGTCCCCCCAGCCCACCGGGGGCTCAGCCCCGTAGGGTCCCGGCCAACCGGGGGCTCAGCCCCCGGTTGGCCGGGGGCTGAGCCCCCGGCCCACCGGGGGCTCAGCCCCCCGTCACAACGTGGGGGTGGGGGGCTATGCAAAATCCCATTTTTGAGACCCCTCCTCGTGGTGCGTGTTGGTAGCCGCGGGGGCATAGAAGCGCAGTACAACAATGGGATTCTTCTTCACAATGGGATTGTGCCGTGTCGCCTTCTGCTGCTCGCCACGTAGCAGCCCGAAGAGCACCATGGTGGTGGTTGTTGGTGGTGCTGGTTGGTGGTGCTGGTGGTTGTTGGTGGTGGTTGTTGGTGGTGGTTGGTGGTGCTGGTGGTTGTTGGTGGTGGTTGGTGGTACTGGTGGTTGTTGGTGGTGGTTGGTGGTGGTGCTGGTGGTTGTTGGTGGTGGTGCTGGTGGATGGTGCTGGTGGTTGTTGGTGGTGGTTGGTGGTGCTGGTGGTTGTTGGTGGTGCTGGTGGTTGTTGGTGGTGCTGGTGGGTGGTGGTTGTTGGTGGTGCTGGTGGTTGTTGGTGATGGTGGTGGTTGGTAGTGCTGGTGGTTGTTGGTGGTGGTGCTGGTGGTGGTTGTTGGTGGTGCTGGTGGGTGGTGGTTGTTGGTGGTGCTGGTGGGTGGTGCTGGTGGTTGTTGGTGGTGGTGCTGGTGGTGGTTGGTAGTGCTGGTGGTTGTTGGTGGTGCTGGTGGGTGGTGCTGGTGGTTGTTGGTGGTGCTGGTGGGTGGTGCTGGTGGTTGTTGGTGGTGCTGGGTGGTGGTTGTTGGTGGTGCTCCTCCTGCTGCTGCTGTGGTTCGTCTCCCTCACCCTGCGTCTCCCTCCGAGTCTCCCCGTGTCTCTGTCTTTCCTTCCCTGCGTCTCTCCGTGTCTCTGTGTGCTGTCTCGCTGTGCCTGTATCTCTCTCCCCGTGTCTTTCAATTCCCAAGCCGTGCATCTGTCCCACTCCCCCCGTGTCTCCGTCTCCCCCCGTGTCTCTGTCTCACTCTCCCCGTGTCTCCGTCCCACTCCCCCCGTGTCTCCGTCTCCCCCCGTGTCTCTGTCTCACTCCCCCCGTGTCTCCGTCTCTCCCCGTGTCTCCGTCACGCGCACCCACAGCCGGTTTCCCGCCTTCACGGGCGCGGTGCCGAGTGAAGCGGCCTCCGCGGCGACACGAGCGCTGCAGACGAAGTAGTCCGTGCCTCTCCCTCGCCCAACTCCTCGGTTAAAGCGACCCCTCCCCCCGTACCCAGCGAGACGGCCGCGACAAGAAGTCAACATCCGCCCGGAGGACTCGAACCGAACACGGAGGCGGCGCGCACGGACACACGGCGCGGAAAATAGTGCGGGTAGCGAGCCGCTCCGGGGACACGGAGAGTTGGCGGGTTCACGCGGGGTACAGGTGCTTCTATAGGGGGGCGGGGCTTTGAGAGTAGGCGGGGCTGAACGAAGTGGGCGGGGCTTGTCTCGCGAGGGGAGGGGTGGCGTGGCCGGCAGTGGACACGAACCGTGGAGTGGCAGCCACGGGAGGGAGCAGCGGAACGCGCCCGGGAGACGTTCGCCGTGGAGACGGAGCGGTGGATTCCGCTCGCGTGCAGCGGCGAGGCGGCGTTGTGGCATCGCGGGGCCCGAGGGAAGATGGCGAAGGCTGGGAGGGGGCCTTCATCCAGCAGCGGATAGACCACGGCTGAGCCCCTACGCGCCGCGTGCACCCAACACGCGGCGCGTGACGTCACCACTCGCAGCCCTGCAACTCGCCCCTCCCCCTCCTGCTGCTGGGGTGTAGGGGTAGAGTGTGGGTACCCCCAGCACTCACAACCAGGCCTGTGTGTGTGTGGTGGTGCTGGGGTGTAGGGGTAGAGTGTGGGTACCCCCAGCACTCACAACCAGGCCTGTGTGTGTGTGTGGTGGTGCTGGGGTGTAGGGGTAGAGTGTGGGTACCCCCACCACTCACAACCAGGCCTGTGTGTGTGGTGGTGCTGGGGTGTAGGGGTAGAGTGTGGGTACCCCCACCACTCACAACCAGGCCTGTGTGTGTGTGGTGGTGCTGGGGTGTAGGGGTAGAGTGTGGGTACCCCCACCACTCACCACCACGCCTCTGTGTGTGTGGTGGTGCTGGGGTGTAGGGGTAGAGTGTGGGTACCCCCAGCACTCACAACCAGGCCTGTGTGTGTGTGGTGGTGCTGGGGTGTAGGGGTAGAGTGTGGGTACCCCCAGCACTCACAACCACGCCTCTGTGTGTGTGTGGTGGTGCTGGGGTGTAGGGGTAGAGTGTGGGTACCCCCACCACTCACAACCTCGCCTCTGTGTGGGGGGTGAAGTTTGACCATACTTCACCACGCCGGTAACTGCGGCTTGCTGAAGGGACCCAGGGGACGTCTCCCCCATCCACGGCACTGTCCGGCGTCTCGAGACGCGCCCAGAAACAGCACGGTGCCATCTGCAGTGACGATGATGATCACCAAACACAACCGCGCCGTGGACGACTCCAACACCAGAGGAGTCGCGGTGCAGCGCTGGGGTCGACACGAGGCCCGGTTAAGCCGCCCCTTGTCAGCGGGTGGGGGCCGTGGGGGTTGTAGGGATAGTGGGGGCAGTGGTGGTTGTAGGGATAGCGGGGGCCGTGGGGGTTGTAGGGATAGTGGGGGCCGTGGGGGTTGTAGGGATAGTGGGGGCCGTGGGGGTTGTGGGGATAGTGGAGACCGTGGGGGTTGTAGGGATCGTGGGGGCCGTGGGGGTTGTAGGGATAGTGGAGACCGTGGGGGTTGTGGAGGTGTTAACAAATTGTTGGGGTGGGTTCCGGAAGCGAGACTTTAAAGGGCAAAACACACGGAGGGTGTCCGCCCACACAGGCAGAGCACGCTTGTTGTTTGCGGGGACAAATGGGGATGCGGGGCTTGCGATGGGCGGAGCTTGCTTCGTGCACAGGCCAATGGCGGGGGGGGGGGTGAAGCCCGTTGCCTCGCCCAACTCGTCACGTGCCCTCGCCGGCTGTCCAGGGCGCGTGGCGCTGCCCCCGGCTCGCGTCGCCACTCGTCCGGGCGCACGCGCGGAGGGTGGCTGTGGGCCTCGTGCGGGAGGCGGACTGCGGACTGCTGCTGAGCGGGCGTGGGAGGGGGACAATTCACTCGAGACTCGAGAGAGAGACGGGACGGGAGACACGGGACAAGGGAGACAGAGACGCGGGACAAGAGTAGAGACGAGACACCGGACAGGTTGTGGTGAGTACTTAAAATCAGAACCTTTACTCAACCTGCACACGGACTGCGCGTGAACTGGGCACAGGGAGTGTGAAAACAACCCCGTAATGTCCCCATGCATCGATGATTAAATTATCCGTAACAACATGAATAACGTACGTATACAAACGCATTTTGAACTGGTGTTTGTGTTCGATTGCTGCTCACACCGACTGCTTGTTCCGTCAGCGGAATGCATGCCGGCTTACCCTGTCCTACTTTAAGCGCTGGTGGTGAGTGGAGCGAGAGATGCAGGGACGTGCGGTGAGGCGCGGCAGGGGAGTAAAACAAATAACAACCAAAGAATATGAATTACTGCAGTCACGAAAGCTTTAAATCAAGATGTGCTCAATAGTTGTCATGGTTTTCCAGAAGACCTTTGGATTACCATGTGAATTCCATGATGTAATGTATGCAATTGTTGCATTACGCATCAATCTCAGGGAGCGATTATGCAACATTATATCTGTAACCGGTCGGTCTCAAGATCGTTCTTCCTTTGTTAACCACCGAGCTTCATATCTGCGCTTCAATTTGTGGGTTAAACCAAGGTGGATGGTATTTTTTTAAATTTCGTTAAAGGAGCATGTTTGTCAAGTATTTGATGGAATTGGTTCCTGAAAAATGTCCAAGCTGTATCAAGAAGAGAAATTCTGCTCGCTATATCCAAATTAGCTTTACCAATGTCGTGGGTAAACGCTTGGAAACTAAACATTTTCTTCGATCATTTAACAAGCTTAGGCGAAACTTTAGGACTATCACACGCAACACACACACACAGCACTCACACACAGAGCACTATCACACACAGCACACACACACAGCACTCACACACACAGCACTATCACACGCAACACACACACAGCACACACAGCACACACACACAGCACTCATACACACATAACTATCACACGCAACACACACACAGCACACACACAGCCCACACACACAGCACACACACACAGCACAGACACACAGCACTATCACACACACAGCACACACACACAGAACTATCACGCACACAGCACTATCACACGCAACACACACACAGCACACACATAGCACTCACACACAGCACTATCACACGCAACACACACAGCACTCACACACACAGCACTCACACACAGCACTCACACACAGCACTCACACACAGAGCACCATCACACGCAACACACACACAGCACACATACATAGCACACACACACAGCACACACACAGTACACACACAGCACTATCACACACACACAGCACACATACATAGCACACACACAGCACGCACACACAGTACACACACAGCATTCACACACACAGCACACATACATAGCACACACACACAGCGCACACACACAGCACACACACACAGCACACATACATAGGACACACACACAGCACACACACACACAGCACTCACACAGAGCACTCACACACACAGCACTATCACACGCAACACACATACAGCACACATACATAGCACACACACACAGCACACACACACAGCACACACACATAGCACTCACACACAGAGCACCATCACACGCAACACACACACAGCACACATACATAGCATACACACGCAGCACTCACACACACAGCACTCGCACACACAGCACACATACATAGCACACACACAGCACACACAGCACTCACACACACAGCACACATGCACACACACACAGCACACACACACATAGCACACATACATAGCACACACACACAGCACACACACAACACTCACATACACAGCACTATCACACGCAACACACACACAGCACACACACACAGCACTCACACACAGCACACATACATAGCACACACACACAGCACTCACACACACAGCACTCACACACACAGGACTCACACACACAGCACTATCACACGCAACACACACACAGCACTATCACACAGCACTATCACACAGCACACACATACAGCACACACACACAGCACACACACACACAGCACTCACACACACAGCACTCACACACACAGCACTATCACACGCAACACACAACACTCACACACACAGCACTATCACACACACAGCACTATCACACGCAACACTATCACACGCAACACACACACACAGCACACACACAGAGCACTATCACACACAGCACTATCACACAGCACTATCACACACAGCACTATCACACGCAACACACACACACAGCACACATACACAGCACACACACACAGCACTATCACACACACAGCACACACACAGCACTATCACACACACAGCACACATACACAGCACACACACAGCACTATCACACACACAGCACACATACATAGCACACACACACAGCGCACACACACAGCACACACACACAGCACACATACATAGCACACACACACAGCACATACACACACACAGCACTCACACACACAGCACTATCACACGCAACACACATACAGCACACATACATAGCACACACACACAGCACACACACACAGCACACACACATAGCACTCACACACAGAGCACCATCACACGCAACACACACACAGCACACATACATAGCATACACACGCAGCACTCACACACACAGCACTCGCACACACAGCACACATACATAGCACACACACAGCACACACACACAGCACTCACACACACAGCACACATACACAGCACACACACACAGCACACACACACAGCACACATACATAGCACACACACACAGCACACACACAACACTCACATACACAGCACTATCACACGCAACACACACACAGCACACACACACACACAGCACTCACATACATAGCACACACACACAGCACTCACACACACAGCACTCACACACACAGCACTCACACACACAGCACTATCACACGCAACACACACACAGCACTATCACATAGCACTATCGCACACACATACAGCACACACACACAGCACACACACACAGCACACACACACAGCACTCACACACACAGCACTATCACACGCAACACACAACACACAACACTCACACACACAGCACTATCACACGAAACACACACAGCACACACACACAGCACTATCACACGCAACACTATCACACGCAACACACACACACAGCACTATCACACACACCGAACTATCACACACACAGCACTATCACACGCAACCCACACACACAGCACACACACACAGCACTATCACACGCAACACACACACACAGCACACACACAGAGCACTATCACACACAGCACTATCACACAGCACTATCACACACAGCACTATCACACGCAACACACACACACAGCACACATACACAGCACACACACACAGCACTATCACACACACAGCACACACACAGCACTATCACACACACAGCACACATACACATCACACACACACAGCACTATCACACACACAGCACACATACAGCACTATCACACGCAACACACACACAGCACACATACACAGCACACACACACAGCACTATCACACACACAGCACTATCACACACAGCACTATCACACACACAGCACACATACATAGCACTCACACACAGAGCACTATCACACGCAACACACACACAGCACACATACACAGCACACACACAGCACTATCACACACACAGCACTATCACACACGCAGCACTATCACACACACAGCACACATACATAGCACTCACACACAGAGCACTATCACACGCAACACACACAGCACTCACACACAGAGCACTATCACACGCAACACACACACGCAACACACGCAGAACTTTCACACGCAACACACACAGCACACACAGGGCACTATCACACGCAACACACACACAGCACTCACACACACAGCACTCACACACACAGCACTATGACACGCAACACACACTGCACACACACACAGAGCACTATCACACGCACAGCACACACACACACAGCACACACACACAGCACTATCACACAGCACTCACACAAAGCACTATCACACGCAACACACACACAGCACACACACACAGCACACACACACACAGCACTATCACACAGCACTCACACACAGAGCACTATCACACGCAACACACACACACACAGCACTCACACACACAGAACTATCACATGCAACACACACACGCAACACACACAGCACTCACACACACAGCACTATCACACGCAACACACACAGCACACACAGAGCACTATCACACGCAACACACACACACAGCACGCACACAGCACACACACACAGCACTATCACACAGCACTCACACACAGAGCACTATCACACGCAACACACACACATGGGTCTGGACTATTTTCTACCAATCCCCCCCCCAGCTACGGATACACGGCAGTCGCGTGGTCAGCAAAGTTTTGGTGGGGTGCCCGCCTGTTGCTGGACCGGTAGCGGGCAGCCGCGTGTTAGGTATAGAGCCCTGTGTGCCATGCGGTTCTTGACTCGGGTGCACCCGCAACAAACAAAAACATGAACAAGAAACATCTTAAAGTGACTATGCTCAACAGAAACATCCAGAAAAAAACACCGTATTTAAATGCTCTGTGTAGAACACCAACACTTTTTCTGCCAGAAAAATCTATAGAATTAAATGAGTTCTTTAACTTTGGGCCAGGGTGAGGCTCAATACCTCCCAGAAATAAAAAAGTAGAATTAATAGTTTGCACAGGTATTTTCTGTGAAAAGATGAAGAGTGGCGAACCTTGGTCGAATAGCAGCAGCTCACAGATGGCAACGTTTTTAAGAGCAGAATGAAGTTAGGAAGGAGTGCTGGTAAAGTAATGGGACAGAGATAGGGTTTAAAAGGATACAATGATGGAGTGTAGAAGTGGCTATAAGCTGTTTCACTAGCAGGTATTGTGGCAAATGGAGCATCAAGTACGGACGAGAAATAATCACAGTTGCCAGTGGTAGAGTTGGGTGTGGCACTAGATATGGCCGGGAGGGACAGCAGTAGATCGAACGCACCAGAACTCGAACAAATCGGTGTTCGAACGATATTTCCGAACATTTTTTGCCCCGAAACCGAACGAAATTCGGAGGTCGAACGGGCAATCGCGACTTGAAAGAACCTGTACGGCTGAGACGCGTATGGCCCAGCGTGCATGACGCTTGCCCAGACAACGGTTTTACCGTATGAAAGGCAGAAACAAACCTCTTTAGATAAGTTTTTAGTCAGAAAGAGCTCAAGTGACTCACAGTTAGTGGCAGACAAGAGGCACAAAAGAGAAAGAACACCAGAAGGGCAGTTACCCGACGTTATTATGGAAAGGGACTGCACTTCCAAACAATAACACCACCACCTCCTCCTCCTCACCACCTTTCACTCAAGCCATCAACTCCCCTTACTACAGGTAAAGTGAAGTTCAATGTCCATTTATTTCATTTATTCCACATATTTATTCCATTTATTTATTGTGTTTCTTGTTTTTTTGTATGATTTTATGCATGTGTAGTGGGTTCACAGAGGACAGAGACGATGAAGTAGAGGCAGCACTATTTATTACAGCTTGGCAGGGTTACACTGAGAAGGGGTAACGGCCCCTTCACCCGTATACACACTGGGACACCCTCTAGCTAATCAGCCTAACCACTATGTTCCCAGTTCCTCCGCTACAGGCTCTACTGGAGGCTATCTGACCTGGCCCTGGTCAAGCACAGGTCACGGCACCAAACCAGACAGACCGACCCTTAAAAAGGCTCCGGCTCTGAGGTTCTGGGCCGCACCACTGGCTTACCCTGCCGGCCCTGAAAAGGGCAGCGGTCAGGGTAGTCCCAGGATCTATCTAGCCGGCCTTCTTCACTGGTTCTTCGCTCGTGGCTTACCCCAACACTCTGCCCCGAGCTCTCTGGCTCCCTGCCTTTTATACCAATTCACCACCGAGGGGCGGGGCTGTGAGGGATCGAATATCCCCCCTGCAGCCCCCCCAGGTTGGTGGCTGTAGCGGACGTGTTTGTGGCCACCGCTATGTAACTGTGTGTTTCCTTCCCGCAACACCCCTACACATGTAATTACTGTAAACTTCGTGTAAAAATGCTTTATAATGAGATATTTCTTGTGTCTGGAACCAATTAATGTAATTTACATTAATTCTTATGGGTAAAATTAATTCGGTGTTCAAACAAATTGGTGCTAGAATGGCCTTCTGGAACGAATTAAGTTCGATCTCCGGGGTACCACTGTAGTTCATATTTTGATGGGATCATGTGGTAATGCTCCATCACATGTTTTAAATCTATTTACAGTGAATATTGAACTGACGCTTGACTTAAAACATTATCGTAAATCAAATCACAATATCTGTCAGAAAAATCACAATTAGATATTTTCCCCAAATCGTTCAGCCTTAGTGTATATGCAGCATGTTCAAATGAAGCGTGTGTTTATGTTATTAAAGTTGGGATAACTAAATCCAAAAGATGAATCTCGTCAGTGACGTCACAAATGGAAAGATGTAGAAGCGGAGTGATGTGAATGTGAGGGAGCATGAACCATTGGAGTGAGCTGAGAGATGGACTAATGACTCATTCTCACTTGTGATCATCAGCAGACAGCCGACCATGAAGCTGGTCCTCATCCCACTGTTCATCTCCCTTCTGGGTGAGTTCACACCCAGAGCCACTCACCCAGCACACATTGGACGGTGCCCTTTCGTTAGCCAGGTGAGAGTTCACTGTTACCTCCCTCGCCTGGAACGCAGGAGGTTGTGGGTTCGATTCCGACCCTGGCGCCTGCTGTATCTTTGGAGTTTGTGTGTCTCTCTGCCTGTGGTCACGTGGATTTGTCTCCGGGTCCTCTGGTTTTATCCTCCACATTTATAATCAACGTGCATTCCGATTATTTTGCTGCTGTAAATTTCAGCACGACACAAGCCACTTCGTTGAGCGGTCATTTGTGGCCAGGTCACTTTTGTAAAAAAAGAGCTACATAGCTCAGTGGGCCTTACCTGCTAATTAGAATAGTTTTTTAGTTTTTAATAAACCACCGTCACGATGAGGTCACGGGTCATGTGACCCCTGTGACACCGCCCTGGCCGTGCCAGTGGCTCCCGGGCCACGCGCTCCGCTGAGACTCGGCTCGCGAGCGGCCGCTCTGAGTCTGGGCACTGACGGTGGGGGGGAGGCAGCCCTAGGATTTGGTCGAGGGGGAGACGTTTCACTGCGCTCACTCACCAGGTGAGCGGAGTTCCTCTCTGACAGCTGATGCTACGCGGAGCTCACCGTGTCGTAGCTTCCATTGAGGTCGTAGTTTTATTGATCTCTTCTCCACAATTACAAATGTAGATGGTGTAGCACCCCTGTGTTTAACGGCGTTTTCAAGATCCCTGTTACCACTGAACGAACCTTTGCAGAGTGGCGTAACGAGTGTAAGCGATGTCTCTGTAGATTAAACGACATTTCAGTAATCGGAATGGCTTTTCCCTTGACTGCAATTTAATACTAAAAATGATGGATGTGTTTCGGACATTAATTCCAAATATACTCCGAAACTAAAAAATATGCATCACCTATATCACTGAAATAATACGAAAAAACATACAGATTAAACACGATTGAAGAATAATTAAAGCATAAATAATCAGCCCTTTGTAAAGGTGATGTGTAGACGTTGCTGTTGTGCACTGTGGAGGTAGCGTGACGCTGTCGCCGATGGGTGATGCAGCTTCCCAGGTCCTTTTTGTTTGATGACGTCACTGTGCGGGTCCCGGTGAAATTTCCTTCACGTGGAAATTTGATTTTCCAAATGGAAAAGAGTTCATAATATATCACTTTCGTTTAAGGAGAAATTTCGTTAACCGAACCATGCAAATAACCTACCTGGCAATGGATACCCATAGTCATTTATAAACATTCATTAATTCACCCCCCCACACTTCACGCAAGAAGTTGCCCACAAGTGATGTCATCTCATCTACCCCTCTATTTAAGGAAAGAAACAGGAGGATATCTCCACAAATCTGGCTGTCGCCTGATGATGCCCGTTGTAATTACTGGCGAAACGTCGTACTCAGATTGTAAATGTTGTGGCTTGGCTCTCCATCACACCGGTGTGCTGTACTAGTGACGAATTGGCACGTTCTGTTGACGTGACAACCCTTACTAGTTGGCTGTGTCGGGTGGTGGCAGGTTTAATGACACATTTATATATATACGCGCCCTAACTCAAACAACCTGTATTATAAACTGAGGGATATTCCCTGTATCTGTAACGAGTGTGACCGGTCTCCCTGTAGATGCGGCATCGGCTGCGATGCTCCAGATCACTCTTCCGCAGAGTTTGTCTGTGAGGGAGGGAGAGAACGTGACTATTCCCTGCTCCTTCTCCCCACCGACGTCCAGCCTGAGCCACATCGTCCTCCAGTATTTCACGATGCCCAGACACTATGCAGAGAACGTGACGAACAGAGAGATGAAGAAGGTGACGGCCGCATTTCATGTAAACCGTGAATAATTATCTCTGTACTTGATGTCTACGTCAACACGTAACAGATAATAACAAAGTTATGTGGTGCCCTTTAATTATCCAGAAATGTCCCAATAAGTCTCACAACTCCATTTCAACTCCATTTCAAGAAGGCACTGCTCTGAGATCTATGTTCAATGACGGTACATTTGTAGGGGTGATTGTCACTCACCATTCAACAGCCTGTCATTCCACTTACCGTCAATAGAGTGCAGAGGCGTTACCTCGCCAGGGCAAATGCCATGGGCCAGAGAGGCCAATGGTGGATCCCAGTTAACGGATCCTGGGACACATTCCCCGGGCCCCTGGGTGGGGGGGAACTGGGGGAATGATGTCACCTGAGAGTGTTCCAGAAGGAAGGCGTGGCCAGGGCGGAGCCGGCCACGAACTTGTATATAAGCCATTGCTCGGGGATCTCTGGCTCAGTTATCTACACGCCGAAGACTGAAGCCCGGGCTGGAGAATAGGACCCTGGACCCCAAGCTCTGCAGTCTAAGGGCTGGAGCTCAGTGAGGCCAGTGGTCAGGACCCACGGACCAGGAGGTCAGGGTCAATTAGCCTCCCCTAGGTCCCAGTCGGAGGACAATAGGGAACGGGTCACCAGAGTAGGTCCCGTATAGTTCGGAGGCCATAGCTCCCTAGGAAGCGGGTGAAGGGACCGATATACTCTTCCTGCTAGGGACCCTGCAGTAAAATACAATAAACAACGTGTGCCTCATAAAGAAGTTGATTTGTCATGTTTACAACACAACACATTAATGAGAGTTTGGCTTCACGTGGAGGGAAACCAGAGCACATGATGCAACTCGTGTTTAACACGAGGGGGATTACACGCAATACTCTACACAGATTCAAGTCCACAGGTAGACCCACTCTTACCACTCTACGCAAACTCAACGTTGATATTTTGCCATCGCCTTGTCGCCTTGCAACCGAAGCCTACAGCGCTTGGTGTCCCCAGGAGGTCTCCCATCTAGGTGGTAACCGAGCTCATCAAGCCTGCTTAGCCAGCGACATTCAACGAGCCCAGGGGCATTCAGGACGATGTGACCGTGGGCATCGTGTGCCGTTGTGGTTGACCTTACACATTGTGGTTTGTGTCATTGCAGATCTATCAATCGGGGTATGAAAACGAGGAATTGAGTATCGTGAAGTCTGTGGGAGACGTGCTGATGGGAGACTGCTCCATCGGCATCCCCAACTTCCCCAAGAACCTCGGCCCCGTGGTTCTGTGCCGCATCGACTGTCGTCGATGTAACGCGGAGAACACCGAGGTGCAAGGGGAGGTGCTGCTGAACGTGACGCCTGCAGGTGAACAAGAGCCGAGCGTGACGTTCGCGTTGCGATGAAGCGATTATGGGGGAACTTGCACGTGCACGGTGCTGGTTGAGGCCGGGAGGTCAAGGGTCACGTTAAGCCGTGTTGAGTGAGTGGTCTCTCCCTGCTGCACGTGAAGCCGTGTTGCGTCGCTGGGTGGGGCTGTGGTGCTGGGTGCGAGTGGGGGTCACGCTGAGCCCCCCCCCCCTCTCTGTCTCCGTGTCTCTGCAGCCCCACGGTCACACGGTGGGGGTGTGAGTGACGTCACCCTCGCCCCTCTAGAGGAGACCTCGCACAAGGGAGGGGTGGTGGCTGCCTGGGTCCTGGTGCCTCTAGCTGTCATTGTCATCATCATCATCGTCTCCGTCTTCGTCTGGAAGAAGAAGAATCACCGTCGGTGTTCATGGCCCTGCCCCCACTCACGCAGGTGCCCCCCCCCCCCCCGCCCCCCCTCCATCCCAGGCACCCGGACCGCCCAGCCCAGCCCCTGATGAATGAGCGTGGACGTGGGCAGCCGGGCTGAGCTCTCTCGGTGGCCTCCCACTCGGTGTCACTGACGAGGTTTCACGTTCACGCACCGCTGGGTCTCTTCCTGAGCGGTTCACAGCGGCCGTGCCGGGGACGCTGAGCCAGCACCGAGCTCCTGGGTTCAGCCCCTTGGTCTTGCCGACTCGAACCGATATTAAAGCGTGAGCGCCATTGAGGCCCTCTGCTCGTTCCCGGCGAGACGCGTCCACGCGTTGCTGTGTGCAGGCACCGCGTGGTTGGTAAACCTGCTGTTTGTTTTCATTTCCACAGTGACGGTGGAAATGCTGACGTGCATGGGGACGTGAACGGGCAGCCGCTGATGAACGGACACGAAGAGAGACAACAACAAGTATTGGAGACCGTGGCCGTTAAGTAATGGTCAGGCAGCTCGATGCCCCTTCTGATTGGTTGGCACGTGGAGCGGGTCGCACACACAAATTGCCCGTGTGCTCCGGGTTCCAAGTTTTACTTGAAACCTTAGACCGTGCCTTTGCCACCTCTTGCCTTGACAACCGTAACTTTCTAGCGGATTTCTCTCGTGTGTCTCCAACTCCATCACCTCTCTTTCCTGGATTTCTCAGAGTGTCCGTGAACGAAACCAAGTGACCCCAATCCTGAAATTGCTCCACCAGGTCCCGATAGTGGGTGCCACCATGGCAAGATGTTAACTACCTCTCTTGGTATACAGGAGGTCGTGAGTTCTCTCCCGACCCTGACACCTGCCTGTGTATTTGGAGTTTGCACGTTCTCTCTCTCCCCACTGTGGCGTGGATTTTCCTCCGGATCCACCGGTTTTTTTCCCTCCACTTTTAGAATCGAGGTGCGTTTAGAGTATTTGGCTGCATTACATTTCCACGTGGTGATAAGCAACTTCATTGAGCTATAATTTGTGATATCCAGGTCGCTTCTTCAAAAGAGCTACATAGCTCAGCGGGGCCTTAGCTGGTAAAGTAAATCCAGCATTGGAACTTGCCGAACTAATCCACTGCTGGATTATTTTTTCCGCCTGAGGACAACCGCTTGTTACGATCGAAACGTTGTGATATATTATTAGTATTGTTTTATTTTTCTACCTACGTGACTTTACCGAAAGAACCAAAGAGTATGGATTCCTGTAGTCACGAAAGCTTCAAGTCAAGATCTCTCTCTCTCACCTCGCTAAACAAAGCGATTCTTAATTTATTAAAATTGTAATTACCAATCGTGATGATGGAAGAATCGCGAGGGGGACGGGTGGGGTCTGATTGGCTGACACCGGTGTGTCGCTCTCATTGGCTGAGCGACTTTGTGGGCGGCAACGTTTCCTCGGCCAATGCTGCTGCTGCCTTCTCATTCCGTTAAGCGCTTTGTAGATTTTTAGATTTTTATCCCCAGTAAACATTTCCTCTCCAGGCATCCTACCGGTGGGTCGCGCTCAGCGAGGTCTGCCTGTGGTGTGGATTTGTTGAGAGCAGGGCCGGATTCAAGTTCTTGTTAGGCCCTCGGCACTGCAGTTTCGTAGGCACTTTGAGTGATAACTCTCTACAGATGCTGCTACTGCTACCCCATGTCACGTAGGCACTTTGAGTGATAACTCTCTACAGATCATGCTGCTGCTGCTACTGCTGTCCCATGTCACGTAGGCACTTTGAGTGATAACTCTCTACAGATCATGCTGCTGCTGCCCCATGTCACGACCACCGCTGTCACTCCACTCGCTTCACGCGTCGCTACTTCGCCCAGCCGCTGGACAGATGTCGTTACTGATGGCAGGTTCACGATTTAGTCTGTGCCCTCATTCGATGGGAGGGTGTGCGGAAGTGTGCCGCAGATAAATGGATTTCATTTTAAATTATTGAAACAATTCAAACAAGGTATTCCTAAAAATATTATAAGCAAACGTGTTTTATAAAAAATTTTACTGCGATTACATCGGATGACGCAGATTCAAAAGTATGCCGTTCATTTTAAACGATAACAAAAAACAACACGGGTCCATTTTATTTTGTAGAACCTCGGCACAGTGCCTACTATGGCCTATGGGATAGCACGGCCCTGGTGGGTGAGTGAGTGGCTGGGTGGGTGAGTGGCTGGGTGGGTGAGTGGCTGGGTGGGTGGGTGAGTGAGTGGCTGGGTGGGTGAGTGAGTGGCTGGGTGGGTGAGTGGCTGGGTGGGTGAGTGAGTGGCTGGGTGGGTGAGTGGTTGGGTGGGTGAGTGAGTGGCTGGGTGGGTGAGTGAGTGGTTGGGTGGGTGAGTGGCTGGGTGGGTGAGTGAGTGGCTGAGTGGGTGGGTGGCTGGGTGGGTGAGTGAGTGTCTGGGTGGGTGAGTGGTTGGATGGGTGGACCCTATGCAAAGTGCCTACTGTGACCTATGGGATAGCACGGCCCTGGTGGGTGGGTGAGTGGCTGGGTGGGTGAGTGAGTGGGTGGGTGAGTGGCTGGGTGGGTGAGTGGCTGGGTGGGTGAGTGAGTGGCTGGGTGGGTGGGTGAGTGGCTGGGTGGGTGGGTGAGTGGCTGGGTGGGTGGGTGGGTGAGTGGCTGGGTGGGTGGGTGAGTGGCTGGGTGGGTGGACCCTATGCAAAGTGCCTACTGTGACCTATGGGATATCACGGCCCTGCTCGAGAGGGCCGGTGAGTGGTGCGGTGCTGGTGCAGCGTGAGTGAGCGTTGTGGGGGTCTGCGTGTGACTCACTAAGGGGGGAGGGGGGGGGCCATGCCTGGCTCCCCCACGCGCAGTGCCGGGTGGACCTCTCAGCTGCGGCCTCTCTCGCGCCTTCAGGGGGACCTCGCAGACGTCCCGGAACGTCTGACATGAAGTACTTCGCTCGGTGATATGAAATATTGTTGAATATTTATACACTGTTCTTATACAACTCGGGGCCATGTTTTAAACATCGAATGTCGCGTCTTTGTGTATCGATTCTGCGCCCCTTGTGTTCGTGTTGTTCGTTGTGAGTTGATGTCGCGCCCCCGACTGGCCGTGCTGATCGTAGCTCGTCGGGTTCCTCCGGTCTCAAGTCTTCTGGTTGTGACATTCACTGTGGTCAAGACGTGGTTAGAGTCGTGCTTTGTGATGCAAGACTCGCATTGTACCTGAGACTTATTACGTAAATAAAGACACAAACTTGTTGCGTTCTCTGTCCAAGGGCTCAAGCTCCCCTCATCCCACCTCGTCACTCACCACTCGCCCTCCTCACCTCGTCACCCACCACTTCCAGTCGTCACCTCCTCCTGCTCCTCCTCCCTTTTCTGTCTCTGTCTCTCTCTGTCTGTCTCTCTGTCTGTCTGTCTCTCTCTGTCTGTCTTTCTCTCAGACTTGTGCATTTCCTGCGGTGCCAGGGAGGATCTGCCCCACCGGTACTTACACTGCCAGCGGCTCAAACCAAAGTCCCGCATTTTGGGGGACATCTTCAGGAAACTGGGGGTGCCCTTCTACAACAGCGGCTTCGTATATGGGGTGGTGCCTTACCTGGATAACAAGCGCCATGACAACTTCGCCTGTGCTCAGGCGAAGTTGGCGGTGTACAGAACGAGCTGCAAGGTGACACTGACGGCTGCTCTGTGGCGCTTCCGGTGTTCAGAGGCCTGCTCAAGGTGCAGCTCTGGCTGGAGCACGCCACGTACCACGCACACGTGTCGGTGACGTGCAGCGCGTCTTGTTCCAACGTTGAGGAGCCGGACAAGCCCCTCTCTGTACCAGCGTGGACGGCACCCCACGTGTTCACCTTCTGTAGCGCTCGCTCGTCACGTGGCGTGCGCGATGACCACCACCACCACGTGACTTTGATTTCGTGTTGTGCGCGGTGCATTTAGCGCCACAGCGCGTGGATTTATAGCGTTTATTATTTGTGTTGCTGGTGACTTTGTGTGTTTGTGTTGCTGGTGACTTTGTGTATTTGTGTTGCTGGTGACTTTGTGTGTTTGTGTTGCTGGTGACTTTGTGTATTTGTGTTGCTGGTGACTTTGTGTATTTCATATCGGAATCAGCTCCAGTGCTGTTGCTGCTGGCAGCAATAATTGTTTAAAAGTCAAAGTCTCTCTGTCCGTCTCTCGCTGTCTGTCTCTCTCTGTCTGTCTGTCTCTCACTGTCTCGCTGTCTGTCTGTCTCTCTCTGTCTGTATCTCTCGACCTCTGGGCAGAACTCGTTCCTCAGAGCTGCCCTCAGCTAGAGGTGGAAATTCCACATTCCTAGTCCCTTTAAAGGACCGACAACTCCCGACTGCACACACCGTTGATAACTCTATCATTACATGCGCTTGTAGGTGTTGTGTGTAATCCGGTGAGCGCATTGTGCTATGAACCTGCCCCCTAGGTAGACTCAGCCTCAAACGAGTAGCTGGTGTGATGTGTAAACGTCGCCACTGGGGAGACAAAGGCGGCCGGGCGTGCTGCTGGCTACGGGACTGCGAGGCTCTGGATCTCGATGCAAGTTCACGGTGCTCGGTGAGAGTCCTCGAGGTCGCCGCTTTGTCGCCGGCAAGACGACAGCGCCCCCCGGTGGGAGACGGCGTGGCCACAGCCCCGCAGAGCCACGCCGAGAGACGCGCACAGCGCGACTTTGTGCGAGTCTCTGGGTCTATGTGCGAGTCTCTGGGTCTCTGTGCGAGTCTCTGGGTCTATGTGCGACTCTCTGGGTCTCTGTGCGAGTTCATGGGTCTATGCGCGAGTCGCTGGGTCTATGTGCGAGTCTCTGGGTCTATGTGTGAGTCTCTGGGTCTATGTGCGAGTCTCTGGGTCTCTGTGCGAGCCTCTGGGTCTATGCGTGAGTCTCCGGGTCTCTGTGCGAGCCTCTGGGTCTATGCGTGAGTCTCTGGGTCTATGTGCGAGTATCTGGGTCTATGTGCGAGTCTCTGGGTCTATGCGCGAGTCTCTGGGTCTCTGTGCGAGTCTCTGGGTCTCTGTGCGAGCCTCTGGGTCTATGTGCGAGTCTCTGGGTCTATGCGCGAGTCTCTGGGTCTCTGTGCGAGTCTCTGCGTCTATGTGCGAGTCTCTGGGTCTCTGTGCGAGTCTCTGGGTCTATGTGCGAGTCTCTGGGTCTCTGTGCGAGTCTCTGGGTCTATGTGCGAGTCTCTGGGTCTCTGTGCGAGTCTCTGCGTCTATGTGCGAGTCTTTGGGTCTCTGTGCGAGTCTCTGGGTCTATGTGCGAGTTCATGGGTCTATGCGCGAGTCTCTGGGTGTATGTGCGAGTCTTTGGGTCTCTGTGCGAGTCTCTGGGTCTCTGTGCGAGTCTCTGGGTCTATGTGCAAGTCTCTGGGTCTATGTGCGAGTCTCTGGGTCTATGTGCGAGTCTCTGGGTCTATGTGCGAGTCTCTGGGTCTATGTGCGAGTCTCTGGGTCTATGTGCGAGTCTCTGGGCCTCTGTGCGAGCCTCTGGGTCTCTGTGCGAGTCTCTGGGTCTATGCGCGAGTCTATGCGCGAGTCTCTGGGTCTATGTGCGAGTCTCTGGGTCTCTGTGTGAGTCTCTGGGTCTATGCGCGAGTCTCTGGGTCTATGCGCGAGTCTCTGGGTCTATGCGCGAGTCTCCGGGTCTATGTGCGAGTCTCTGGGTCTCTGTGCGAGTCTCTGGGTCTCTGTGCGAGTCTCTGGGTCTATGTGCGAGTCTCTGGGTCTATGCGCGAGTCTCTGGGTCTATGCGCGAGTCTCTGGGTCTCTGTGCGAGTCCACGGAAGTCTATGGATCTCCCAGTTCATGGCTCTATGATGGTCTACGTGGGAGTCTAAGGGTGCACGCGAATCTATGGATCCCCCACGTGACTCTATGGGTCTCTGTGCGAGTCGATGGTTTCTAGAGATATCCGTGTGACTCTATGGGTCTCTGCGCGAGTCGATGGTTTCTAGAGCTCTCCGTGTGACTCTATGGGTCTCTGTGCGAGTCGATGGTTTCTAGAGATCTCCGTGTGACTCTATGGGTCTCTGTGCGAGTCCCATGCCTCTCCACGTGCGAGTCCACGCGTGGTGAGGTGGAGACCCCACGCAGAGCGCGCAGCAGAGAGCCGCACCTCGACTCCCAAGACAGCCCCAACACCGCCACTCCACACAGACCCCCACCACCACCACTCCACACAGACCCCCACCACCACCACCACCACTCCACCACCACCACTCCACACAGACCCCCACCACTCCACACAGACCCCCACCACTCCACACGGACCCCCACCACTCCACACAGACCACCACCACCACTCCACACAGACCCCCACCACCACCACACAGACCCCCACCACCACTCCACACAGACCACCACCACCACCACCACCCCCACCACTCCCACCACCACTCCCACCACCACCACACAGACCACCACCACCACCATCCCCACCACCACCCCCACCACTCCCACCACCACCCCCACCACCACCCCCACCACCACCACCACCCCCACCCCCACCACCACCCCCACTACCCCCACGCGTGAAGCGGTCCCCCACGAGGCTCCACGTGGACCGCGGGGAAAGTCCCACCGCTCGAGTCGGAGTCGCGCGCGTGGCCTTCAAACAACAAAATCTGGCGCCAGCCCTCGCCCGTGTATTTATTTATTTATTATTGCGACGTCTCCCGCAGCGTCGCGGCACGCAGAGCCGCGTCTGTGAACGCGCTGCGATCGTGGCCCTGTGCCGGGGACAACTCCCCCTGAGAATAATTCACGATTTGTGTGACCCCCCTTAGGGCTTCGTGCCTCCACTCCTCACTTTTGTTTACTGCTCATCATCGAGTTTTACTCTTCTGGGGAGGATTCTTTTCTCACATTTTACTTCATCCAAGTTGCTACACAGTTGGGATTTAGCTCCCCCCCCTAAAAACCATGCGATTTCTGCGTGCTGTATAATCATTGCAGAGATGCCACTCGCAGCGAATGACGCTGCAGCGTCTACACAACTTATTAAAACGTCACGTGCGTCGTCATGTACGAATATAATCTATGGATGTGAATGGGAATCTGTGGGGTCGTCACTTCTCGCCAAGACCGTGAGGCTGGCTTGGGTGGGAGGGGACGGGGGGGGAATTGATACAGCAGTGGACCGATCATGGCCCACTGTTAATGACGGTGATGAGGACGTCACAGCTGATTATACTACGCCGATGACATCGCGGCCGTGACGTCATCGGCACAGGGACAGCTCCCCCCAACTCCCCCCCCACTCCCCCCCCCCACTCCCCACCCCCCCCCCACTCCCCCCCCCACTCCCCCCCCCCATATATGAATATGAATAAGTCAATGAAATGTGAGCACGTGGCGGACCAGACGAAGGGAGTCGTGGTAGCGGGTGCAGCCCCCAGCCCGCAGGCCGCGTGCTTGACGCCCCTGGCAACGGCGCATCCACACCATGGATGCACACCGGGTCCGAGCAAGAACATCTCTACTGGACTGTGTGGTGACGGCACCGTGGATGCGAGCCCACGTTGTTAGCACCAGGAGCTACTCAGAGCCGGATGACGGTTCTAGTAGACCCTAGGCACTTCTGTTTCGTCGGCCTTCAGTGATGACTGTCTACGGTCGGCGCTGCTGCTGCTACTACTGCTGCTCGCCCGTGTCACTACCACCGCTCCTGTCACTCGCTCGAATAGTGCGAACCACACCGCTTCAAGATGCCATTGCTCATTTTGCAGTGACAAAATATCGAAAAGTTCGTCTCTGGTGTAAATTTCTACTCTCACCTTATGACAAAAAAACGATTAAGATTGACATGACTCATGCCTCTTCGTATATAAACTGTTGCATATCCTTGTGCTGTATAGATATATATATTATTATTATTCAAGAAGATATCTCGGAAAAAAATGTTGTTGTATCATACAAACAAGAACAAAAACCACGGTCAGTCTTGATTTGGAGCTTTCGTGACTGCAGGAATCCATACTCGTTGGTTCTTTCGGTAAAATCACGTGGGAATAAATAGAATTAAATCAAAGAAATCACGACAGCAAGAAAACATGCTGAAGTAGGCGAGATAGCTGCCGTGGCAAGATCTGTTTAGAGTTAGGAGCAGTGACAGAAGCAGATTTGAGTGCAAATGTGGTCCCTATTACCTTGTTGTCGCGGCATCTCTACTACCGACCACACTCACATCAGCCTCTGCCACTGCTCCTGACTCTAAACAGATCTTGCCACGGCAGCTGTCTCGACTACTTCTGCACGCTTTCTTGCTGTGGCTGTCCCAACCTGATGAAGACCGATTTGTGTCGCGATCGAAACGTCGTCATTCATTTCATTTCTACCCCACGTGACTTTACCTAAAAAATAAAACATTTTACACGGTCAAATTTATTTCTGTCCGCCTAAGGTGCAGCGTCTGCTGCGGCCTCTTGGACAACACGGCCCTTGCAGCCAACTCCGCTGATGCAATCGACAGCCTTGAGTCGAATCCCACGCCTCGCCGGAAGCCACAATCCCAGACCATCGTGTGGCTCGGAGATTTTTTTTTTTTAATCAAATTCCCCACCCCAAAACAAAAGCCGTCTTGCATCACGACGATGTTCGCGGGAGGGGTGTGGTTCATTTTAGGGAAAGCGTGCGGCGGTTTCTCGGAAATATCGCGAGCAGGGGCAAATACATTCCGTGCTCACGGGGGCGCGCCGTGGATGAACGCCTTAAAGCCCAGTGCACAGCGCTGGGATCGCTGCGTTTTCCTCCAGGCTTTTTTTGCAGCTGTCGTCCACACGAAGTTGTGGCGCCCGGTTCTTCAGAGCGGAGAACGACGGATTGCTTTAGAACTGCGTGTTGGTGTTTAGTTTGTGGCCCTTCCCCCCCCCGATTAGCAGCACGGTTGGCTGACGAACGCTGGTGCGACAGAAGTTCAACGCTGCGCACATTCACAAACACACGCGCGCGCACGTGACGGTCAAACTTTGCTGGGAGCCACGGCGAGCTTCGAGAACAAGATGCTGGGCAGCAGCAGCAGCACCCCGCGGCTGCTTCTGCTGCTTCTGTTGCCTGCAGTTGTGACAGGTCAGTGCACACCGCGGTCGCGCTTTGAATACCAGCACAGAGAGTTGAATACCAACCCATAGAGTTGAATACCAACTCAGAGAGTTGAATACCAGCACAGAGAGTTGAATACCAGCCCAGAGAGTTGAATACCAGCCCAGAGAGTTGATTACCAACCCATAGAGTTGAATACCAGCACAGAGAGTTGAATACCAGCCCAGAGAGTTGCATACCAGCCCATAGAGTTGAATACCAGCCCATAGAGTTGCATACCAGCCCATAGAGTTGAATACCAGCCCATAGAGTTGAATACCAGCCCAGAGAGTTGATTCCAGCCCAGAGAGTTGATTACCAACCTAGATAGTTGAATACCAGCCCAGAGAGTTGATTACCAGCCCAGAGAGTTGAATACCAGCCCAGATATTTGAATACCAGCCCAGATAGTTGAATGCCAGCCCAGAGAGTTGAATACCAGCTCAGATAGTTGAATGCGAGGCCGGGCAGTGAGTTGGAGTCTGGGTTCAACTCCACGCCCCGTCCACGTGCTGCTGCTGCACTTGATGTGAGCATGAGAGTGTAATCCACAGGACATGTGAGCATGAGAGTGTAATCCAAGGGAGATGTGAGCATGAGAGTGTAATCCAAATGACATGTGAGCATGAGAGTGTAATCCAAAGGACATGTGAGCATGAGAGTGTAATCCTAGGGAGATGTGAGCATGAGAGTGTAATCCATAGGACATGTGAGAGATTTAAGAGAGAGGCATAGAGAGGGACACAGAGAGTCGGAAATAACAGCTGACATAGGCATTTATGATGGAAACATGACAGTCAGTTAAGATTTTACCTGGTTAATAACGTCCTTAGCATGAGAAGTCTTTGTGTTGTCTTGTGTTGTCTGTGTGTTGTCTCTGCTTGTGTGTCTGCCTTTGTGTCTGTGCTTGGATCTGTGTCTCTGTGCTGTCTCTGCCTGTGTGTGGGTCTTGGTGCTTCCGAATGTTTGCTGCCGTGCTCCACTTTGTTCTATGCATACCTCATGCTAAAATGTCCCTTTGTCTCTCAGCCTTGCCTTCTCTGCCTATTTAAGGCGACTTCACTGTGTGCTTGTGCCTGTGCTGGTCCGCTCTACTTGAATGTCTATGTGTGTGTGCCGTCTGTATCTTAAATTTCATACTTAACTTGCAATTTAGCAATCTTTGAAATAACGTAATCAACCAGGCTATGCGATAATTGTGTTTTGAGCGACCGTCTGTGTTTCTTTATATGGTTTCCAAATTCTGCTAAACTCTGTTTGGTATGCTTCTCTCTCTGTGTCCCCTATTGTGTCGGTGTTGGTTCCCCCTACTTGGGTGTCTGTGTATACATCTGGGGTCATGTGTTTCTCCTCTCTCTTAAATTTAGCTCTTCTGTACCTGATGATGGCTGCTTGTGTTGCAACCAAAACGTCGTACGCTATTATGTTATTTTATTATTTATTATTTATACGTGACTTTACCGAAAAAAAACAAAGATTAACGTCCTTCCAATTATTGTTCAGTTTGTACCCATCTTCTCCGTTGCAGTTGTGTCTGTGTTTATGTATCTGGATGGCTTCATGAACAAATCTCTGAAGGTTGTGGCAGCAGCTACGTTCGAGATAGGAACCGACATGTCTCGGACCGCATCCATGAACACGACGCGGATCTGGAACACGGTAGGACCAATACCTCTGCCGTTGCTGATCATTGTTTGAACGCTGTGGACTCACACGAAATAGATTTTTTCAACTAAAACTGCAGATGTTCTGAATATTATATTGAAATTCTCTTATAATTATAAAATATTAAAAGTAATTATAACTGTAAAAAATAATACTTGAAACTTTGTAGCAGAACGAAGCAAAATGGAGAGTACAATTATAACAATCACAGATTCATTCCAGAGAATGGAAAGCCCTGGTAGAATCATTAGAATCTAAATGTTTAATAACAATCATTAACATTTTTTACAAAATTCATGCTTCTTCATTCTCCCATGGAGAAGTAAAATGTTCCTTCATGGAATAAATAAAAGGTGACCTTAGTAAATTTAAATAATAAAATAGTTAATACTCAAAATTAATGTTGTTATAACAATTCTATTGCTTATATTTATTTTTGATGTGACGTCACAATTCTCACCCCCCCCCCCTCCTCCCCCCCTCGTCACGCATCGTCACAAATGTCTGACCCCTCTCCCCCCCCTAGGTGTGTGACGTCATTTATGGACGGCCTCTAAGTCAGTTTTAAGTCTATGGGCAATGTTAAGTCAGTGCTAAGTCTATGGGCAATGTTAAGTCAGTGCTAAGTCTATGGGCAATGTTAAGTCAGTGCTAAGTCTATGGGCAATGTTAAGTCAGTGCTGAGTCTATGGGCAGTTTTAAGTCAGTGCTAAGTCTATGGGCAATGCTAAGTCTATGGGCAGTGCTAAGTCTATGGGCAGTGCTAAGTCTATGGGCAATGTTAAGTCAGTGCTGAATCTATGGGCAGTGCTAAGTCAGTGCTAAGTCTATGGGCAGTTTTAAGTCAGTGCTGAGTCTATGGGCAATGTTAAGTCAGTGTTAAGTCTATGGGCACTGTTAAGTCAGTGCTAAGTCTATGGGCAGTTTTAAGTCAGTGCTGAGTCTATGGGCAATGTTAAGTCAGTGCTAAGTCTATGGGCAGTGCTACGTCAGTGCTAAGTCTATGGGCAATGTTAAGTCAGTGCTAAGTCTATGGGCAGTGCTACGTCAGTGCTGAGTCTATGGGCAATGTTAAGTCAGTGCTAAGTCTATGGGCAGTGCTAAGTCAGTGCTAAGTCTATGGGCAGTGCTAAGTCAGTGCTAAGTCTATGGGCAATGTTAAGTCAGTGCTGAGTCTATGGGCAATGCTAAGGCAGTGCTAAGTCTATGGGCAGTGCTAAGTCAGTGCTAAGTCTATGGGCAATGTTAAGTCAGTGCTGAGTCTATGGGCAATGCTAAGTCAGTGCTGAGTCTATGGGCAATGTTAAGTCAGTGCTAAGTCGATGGGCAATGTTAAGTCAGTGCTAAGTCGATGGGCAGTTTTAACTCTATGGGCAATGTTAAGTCAGTTCTAAGTCTATGGGAAATGTTAAGTCAGTGCTAAGTCTATGGGCAATGTTAAGTCAGTGCTAAGTCTATGGGCAGTTTTAAGTCAGTGCTGAGTCTATGGGCAATGTTAAGTCAGTGCTAAGTCTATGGGCAATGTTAAGTCAGTGCTGAATCTATGGGCAGTGCTAAGTCAGTGCTAAGTCTATGGACAATGTTAAGTCAGTGCTAAGTCTATGGGCAGTGCTAAGTCATTGCTAAGTCTATGGACAATGTTAAGTCAGTGCTGAATCTATGGGCAGTGCTAAGTCAGTGCTAAGTCTATGGGCAGTGCTAAGTCAGTGCTAAGTCTATGGGCAGTGTTAAGTCAGTGCTAAATCTATGGGCAATGTTAAGTCAGTGCTGAGTCTATGGGCAGTGCTAAGTCAGTGCTAAGTCGATGGGCAGTGCTAAGTCTATGGGCAGTGGTAAGTCTATGGGCAGTGCTAAGTCGATGGGCAGTGCTAAGTCTATGGGCAGTGCTAAGTCTATGGGCAGTGCTAAGTCAATGGGCAGTGCTAAGTCTATGGGCAGTGCTAAGTCTATGGGCAGTGCTAAGTCTATGGGCAGTGCTAAGTCTATGGGCAGTGCTAAGTCGATGGGCAGTGCTAAGTCTATGGGCAGTGCTAAGTCTATGGGCAGTGCAAAGTCTATGGGCAGTGCTAAGTCAGTGCTAAGTCTATGGGCAGTGCTAAGTCTATGGGCAGTGCTAAGTCTATGGGCAGTGCTAAGTCTATGGGCAGTGCTAAGTCTATGGGCAGTGCTAAGTCTACGGGCAGTGCTAAGTCTATGGGCAGTGCTAAGTCAGTGCTAAGTCTATGGGCAGTGCTAAGTCTATGGGCAGTGCTGAGTCAGTGCTAAGTCTATGGGCAGTGCTAAGTCTATGGGCAGTGCTAAGTCTATGGGCAGTGCTAAGTCTATGAGCAGTGCTAAGTCTATGGGCAGTGCTAAGTCTATGGGCAGTGCTAAGTCTATGGGCAGTGCTAAGTCTATGGGCAGTGCTAAGTCTATGGGCAGTGCTAAGTCTATGGTCAGTGCTAAGTCTATGGGCAGTGCTAAGTCAGTGCTAAGTCTATGGGCAGTGCTAAGTCTATGGGCAGTGCTGAGTCAGTGCTAAGTCTATGGGCAGTGCTAAGTCTATGGGCAGTGCTAAGTCTATGGGCAGTGCTAAGTCTATGGGCAGTGCTAAGTCTATGGGCAGTGCTAAGTCTATGGGCAGTGCTAAGTCTATGGGCAGTGCTAATTCTATGGGCAGTGCTAAGTCGATGGGCAGTGCTAAGTCAGTGCTAAGTCTATGGGCAGTGCTAAGTCTATGGGCAGTGCTAAGTCTATGGGCAGTGCTAAGTCTATGGGCAGTGCTAAGTCGATGGGCAGTGCTAAGTCTATGGGCAGTGCTAAGTCTATGGGCAGTGCAAAGTCTATGGGCAGTGCTAAGTCAGTGCTAAGTCTATGGGCAGTGCTAAGTCTATGGGCAGTGCTAAGTCTATGGGCAGTGCTAAGTCTATGGGCAGTGCTAAGTCTATGGGCAGTGCTAAGTCTACGGGCAGTGCTAAGTCTATGGGCAGTGCTAAGTCAGTGCTAAGTCTATGGGCAGTGCTAAGTCTATGGGCAGTGCTGAGTCAGTGCTAAGTCTATGGGCAGTGCTAAGTCTATGGGCAGTGCTAAGTCTATGGGCAGTGCTAAGTCTATGAGCAGTGCTAAGTCTATGGGCAGTGCTAAGTCTATGGGCAGTGCTAAGTCTATGGGCAGTGCTAAGTCTATGGGCAGTGCTAAGTCTATGGGCAGTGCTAAGTCTATGGTCAGTGCTAAGTCTATGGGCAGTGCTAAGTCAGTGCTAAGTCTATGGGCAGTGCTAAGTCTATGGGCAGTGCTGAGTCAGTGCTAAGTCTATGGGCAGTGCTAAGTCTATGGGCAGTGCTAAGTCTATGGGCAGTGCTAAGTCTATGGGCAGTGCTAAGTCTATGGGCAGTGCTAAGTCTATGGGCAGTGCTAAGTCTATGGGCAGTGCTAATTCTATGGGCAGTGCTAAGTCGATGGGCAGTGCTAAGTCAGTGCTAAGTCTATGGGCAGTGGTTCTTGACCTTGACTGCAGCCTTGCACCCCTTTGGTTCTCAGCCGTGACAACAATGTAACAAAGTTAGGAAGTCAACAGGGGTTGTTGAAACAAAGTTGTTGTGTACTTACGTGGCCGTGCTGAATTTGTGTCTCGATGATTTTACCTTCTAAAAACAACCTGGCCATGTCTCGCGCACCCCCAGAGAGGGCATCTCGCACCCCCAGGGAGTTGCGTCATGCACCCCACGTGGCCAAGAAGAAGAAAAACTGCGATAGGCAATGTGGTGGTGGTAGTAGTGGTGGTAGTGGTGGTGGTGGTAGTGGTGGTGGTAGTGGTGGTAGTGGTGGTGGTGGTAGTGGTGGTAGTGGTGGTAGTGGTAGTGGTGATAGTGGTGGTAGTGGTGGTAGTGGTGATAGTGGTGGTGGTAGTGGTGGTAGTGGTGGTGGTAGTGGTGGTAGTGGTAGTGGTGGTAGTGGTGGTAGTGGTGGTGGTGATAGTGGTGGTAGTGGTGGTGGTGGTAGTGGTGGTAGTGGTGGTGGTAGTGGTGGTAGTGGTGGTAGTGGTGGTGGTGGTAGTGGTGGTAGTGGTGGTGGTGGTAGTGGTGATAGTGGTGGTAGTGGTGGTAGTGGTGGTGGTAGTGGTGATAGTGGTGATAGTGGTGGTAGTGGCGATAGTGGTGGTGGTGGTAGTGGTGGTGATAGTGGTGGTGATAGTGGTGATAGTGGTGACAGTGGTGGTAGTGGTGGTAGTGGTAGTGGTGGTAGTGGTAGTGGTGGTAGTGGTGGTAGTGGTGATAGTGGTGGTAGTGGTGGTAGTGGTGATAGTGGTGGTGGTGGTAGTGGTAGTGGTGGTAGTGGTGATAGTGGTGGTGATAGTGGTGGTAGTGGTGATAGTGGTGGTAGTGGTGGTAGTGGTGGTGGTAGTGGTGGTAGTGGTGGTGATAGTGGTGATAGTGGTGGTAGTGGTAGTGGTGGTAGTGGTGGTAGTGGTGGTAGTAGTGGTGATAGTGGTGGTAGTGGTGATAGTGGTGGTAGTGGTGGTAGTGGTGATAGTGGTGGTAGTGGTGGTAGTGGTGGTGGTAGTGGTGGTAGTGGTGGTGGTGGTGATAGTGGTGGTAGTGGTGGTAGTGGTGGTGGTAGTGGTGGTAGTGGTAGTGGTGGTGGTGGTAGTGGTGGTGGTGGTAGTGGTGGTAGTGGTGGTAGTGGTGGTGGTGATAGTGGTGGTAGTGGTGGTAGTGGTGATAGTGGTGGTAGTGGTGATAGTGGTGGTAGTGGTGGTAGTGGTGGTAGTGGTACTAGTGGTAGTGGTGGTAGTGGTGGTAGTGGTGATAGTGGTGGTAGTGGTCATAGTGGTGGTAGTGGTGATAGTGGTGGTAGTGGTGGTAGTGGTGGTGGTAGTGGTGATAGTGGTGGTGGTGGTGGTGGTAGTGGTGGTAGTGGTGGTGGTAGTGGTGATAGTGGTGGTAGTGGTGATAGTGGTGGTAGTGGTGGTGGTAGTGGTGGTGGTGATAGTGGTGGTAGTGGTAGTGGTGACAGTGGTGGTAGTGGTGATATTAGTGGTAGTGGTGGTAGTGGTGGTAGTGGTGATAGTGATGGTGGTGGTAGTGGTGGTAGTGGTGGTGGTAGTGGTGGTGATAGTGATGGTGGTGGTAGTGGTGGTAGTGGTGGTGGTGGTATCAGCCGCTGAGATGACGAGGCGCTGCCGTCACGGCTTGTGGCCAGGTGGCCCCCTCTGAACGAGAGCTCAGAGCCCAGTCACCTTCACCTGGTTACATCAACTAACACACCAACATGAACGGCTGATTGCGGATTTTGTTGTTGTTGTTGCTGCTGTTGTTGCTGTTGTTGTTGTTGTTGCTGCTGCTGTTGTTGTTGTTACTGTTGTTGTTGCTGCTGCTGTTGTTGTTGTTACTGTTGTTGTTGCTGCTGTTGTTGCTGTTGTTGTTGTTGCTGCTGTTGTTGCTGCTGTTGTTGCTGCTGCTGCACACTCGGCTAACGCGATGCCGTCCCTTCCGTCGCCAGCAAGCGACCACCTATCGCAGTCGGAGCTCACCAGACTCTACAACACCAGGGTCACTTACGTGGAGTGCTGGAAGAGACCCTTCGCGGCCAACATCCCACACGCCGGCATCGTGTGCGTCATCTTCCTTCTGTCTGAGCGACCTGACGACCCACCCCGTGTCCCCTACGCTCACGGCCTCTCTCCTTCCTGTCCCCTTCTCGCTCCTCGTCAATGGAACCAACACCCCCCCCCCCTCCTCCCCCCGCAGCACTCAGGGCAATCGCCTTCACTGTCGCAACAACAACAACAACACCATCAACAACAACACCAACAACAACAACACCAACAACAACATCAACAACACCAACAACACCAACAGCAACACCAACAACACCAACAACAACACCAACAACAACACCAACAACACCAACAACAACATCAACAACAACACCAACAACATCAACAACAACAACACCAACAACACCAACAACACCAACAACAACAACACCAACAACAACAACACCAACAACACCAACAACAACAACACCAACAACAACAACACCAACAACAACACCAACAACAACAACACCAACAACAACATCAACAACACCAACAACAACACCAACAACAACACCAACAACAACAACACCAACAACAACAACACCAACAACAACACCAACAACAACAACACCAACAACAACATCAACAACACCAACAACAACACCAACAACAAAATCAACAACACCAACAACAACACCAACAACACCAACAACAACAACATCAACAACACCAACAACACCAACAACACCAACAACATCAACAACACCAACAACATCAACACCAACAACAACAACAACACCAACAACACCAACAACAACAACATCAACAACACCAACACCAACAACAACACCAACAACACCAACAACAACATGAACAAGCTGCAGCTTCCGTTCCTCCCTTTACACCACCGACAGTCTCTTCTCGCCTAGCCCAGCATCATCATCAACATCATCCTGCTGATACTGCTGATACTGCCTAACTCCCAGCTACGACCAAATATACACAAACCCCTACCACAACCCCTACCACTACCACCACCCCTATCACTACCCCTATCACTACCCCTGTCACTACCCCTATCACTATCACTACCCCTATCACTACCCCTATCACTACCACCACCCCTATCACTACCACTACCCCTATCACTACCCCTATCACTAGCCCTACCACTAGCCCTATCACTACCACCACCCCTATCACTACCACTACCCCTATCACTATCACTACCCCTATCACTACCACAACCCCTATCACTACCACAACCCCTACCACAACCCCTACCACTACCCCTATCACTACCACTATCACTACCACTACCCCTATCACTACCACTACCCTCATTACTATCACTACCCCTATCACTACCCCAACCCCTACCACTACCCCTACCACTACCCCTATCATTATCACTACCCCTATCACTACCCCTATCACCACCCCTACTACTATCACCTCCCCTAACCCTATCTCTAACCCTATCACTACCCCTATCACTACCACAACCCCTATCACTATCTCTACCACTACCCCTATCACCACCCCAACCTCTATCACTACCCCTATCACTATCACTACCCATATCACTACCCCAACCCCTATCACTACCACAACCCCTATCACTATCTCTACCACTACCCCTATCCCTACCCCTATCACTACCCAAACCCCTATTGCTACCCCAATATCTACCACTACCCCAACCCCTATCACTATCTCTACCACTATCCCTATCACTACCCCTATCACTACCCCAACCCCTATCATTGCCCCAACTCCTATTGCTACCCCAACATCTACCACTACCCCAACCCCAATAACTACACCTACAAATACTCCAACCCCTATCACTATCCCCACCCCTATCACTACCCAACCCCTATCACTACCCCTACCACTACCCCAACCCCTATCACTACCCCAACCCCTACCACTACCCCAACCCCTATCACTACCCCAACCCCTACCACTACCCCAACCCCTATCACTTCCCCAACCACTACCCCAACCCCTACCACTACCCCAACCCCTACCACTACCCTAACCCCTATCACTATCACTATCCCCAACCCCTACCACTACCCCAACCCCTATCACTACCCAAACCCCAACCACTACCCCAACCCCTATCACTACCCCAACCCCTATCACTACCCCAACCCCTACCACTACCCCAACCCCTACCACTACCCCTATCACTACCCCTACCACTACCCCAACCCCTACCGCTACCCCAACCCCTATCACTACCCCAACCCCTACCACTACCCCTATCACTACTCCTACTCCTACCACTACCCCAACCCCTACCACTACCCCAACCCCTATCACTACCCCAACCCCTACCCCTACCGCTACCCCAACCCCTATCACTACCTCAACCCCTACCACTACTCCTATCACTACCCCTACCACTACCCCAACCCCAACCACTACCCCTATCACTACCCCAACCCCTACCACTACCCCAACCCCTACCACTACCCCTATCACTACTCCTACCACTACCCCAACCCCTACCACTACCCCAACCCTTATCACTACCCCAACCCCTACCACTACCCCAACCCCTACCACTACCCCAACCCCTATCACTACCCCAATCCCTACCACTACCCCTATCACTACCCCTACCATTACCCCAACCCCTACCACTACCCCAACCCCTATCACTACCCCAACCCCTACCACTACCCCTATCACTACCCCTACCACTACCCCAACCCCTACCACTACCCCAACCCCTACCACTACCCCTACCCCTATCACTACCCCTACCACTACCCCTACCACTACCCCAACCCCTATCACTACCCCTACAAATACCCTTAACCTCTCCCTAACCTCTCCCATCTGTTCGCCTGTCACCTTGACTACACCATCACCACCACCACTTATAATAACAACCCCATTACATTTTAGTATCTCAACCACTATCATGTCACGTACAATTTGTTTAAATGTAATTGCTGAAAATGACCTTACTATATACATCTATAAGACGAGCTTGACTACCCGGCTTCGCCCGGTACTTGGATTCTTGTCTTGGATTGATTCACGGCCTACGCGGAGGGTGGGGGTGGGGGGATGCGTGACGTCAGCAGGCAGACTGCGTGACGCTGCCGCGTGCGGGTGACATCACAGATGTGACGTCACCGCTCACTTGCCGTGCAAAATATATCCATTATTGCGCACTGCCCCGCCCCCCGCAAGATACAAAAGTCTATTTTTATACTTTTTGCATTGTGTACAGTCTGGAAACTACCCACATGCCACATTTCAAGTTTGTAGCATGTCGGGAAGTATGCTAAACATTTCGAACAGACACACATCATCACAAATTTCCCTTTTTTATATATGTATAGACATACGATAAAACTGCATCTCATAAACGCTGAACATTGCCAACCAACACAGCGTGGGCGTCTCGTGGCGATCACGTGACGCGCGCCTCTCCCCTTCTCCATCCTGCCCAGGGTCACGACGGAGAACGGAGGACAGTGGTTGATCCACAAAGGGAAGAAATACGCATCGGATTCTTCCTGGCAAACAGTCGTGGTTGACCCCAAGCACATGAGCGGCCAGTGGAATGTGGTGGTACGTAGTGCACGCCACGACACAGCATCATCATCATCATCATTATTATTTCTATCAAAGTGTATTTGTTGTTATCAGTCTCCTTGCACTGTTCACCGATTGGCGTTGTTGCCCGGGCCAGCACCGGTGCAGAGACGAGGCCACACAGGAGGCTGCCTCTGGCGTTGGCCAATCAGTTCCAAGGACGATGCATGGCACTGTCATCAAAGCGTGTTCGTTTGCATGGCTTATCACGAGCGTGATGCGTGCTTCGTGTTAGACTTGATGATGCCTTGCGGTCGCTTCTGTGTCCGTTCCGTGTTTTGGCGTCTTAACACGACCCCGGATCATTTGCTGGAAAGGGGCACCGGCAAAAATGGTCCAATCGATATTTGACCATACTTCACCCCGCCGGTCAGTGCGGGTTGGTGAAGGAAGCAGAGCGATTGAGAGGCGCGCTAGAAGCCACAGACGAGCGGGGGGCTCGGAGAGAAGCGGCGCTGCTAACAATCGCCTAAGCTCTGGCGGTCCTACATTTGGATGCTTGGGTCCACTCTGAAGCCCATCGATTCGGAGCAGGGAAGCTGCAGGCTGCTGCTGTCGTTGTTGCGACGGCGACGACGCGGAGGCGACTGCCCGACAGGGAGCGAGCGAGGTGGCTGTCAGCGGCCACGACGGCCGCTCGCTACGAGCGGCAGGAGCGAGCGGCGCCCCCTCGAGCGCTTCGCCGACTCTCATTGCTGCCCCCACCCCCACCACCCACACCACCCCCATCCCAATCCCCTGCCCTGCCCCTTACCGCTGCAGCCATCGTCTGGCTCTATGGCTTACCCCGGAGTGACCGTGGGAGACCTCGTGCGGCACGGTGGTCACTCCTACAACGTCTTCTCCAGCAACTGCCTGCATGCCGCCAACGACATGAAGAGATATGCCACGAGCAACGACTGCGGGGGGCTGTTCTAGTGGGGGGGAGTGCTGTTCTAGTGGGGGGCCCCCCACCCCGCTGTTCTAGTGGGAGGCCCCCCACCCCGCTGTTCTAGTGGGGCCACCCCGGCGACCATAAACCCCCGCGTGCCCGGAGAGAGGCGCCATTTTGGTCGCCCCCAGCGTCGAGGCGGCAGCAAAATCCTTCAGCCGGGCAGAGGCGTCCAGATGAGCACCCCCACCCCACCAGCACTCATTGAAGAGCCGCTACCGCACAGGGCACTGGAGCAGCAGCGGCAAAAGCAGCGGCAGCAAAAGAGTAGAGAGCAGTAGGCGTGGTAGAAGCAGTCGCAGTAGACGCAGTAGTAGTAGTAGAAGCAGTAGTAGCAGCAGAAGCGGTAGCAGCAGGAGTAGTAGACGCAGTAGTTAGCATCAGTAGTAGCAGGAGGAGTAGTAGCAGCAATAGCACCAAAAGCAGTCACAGAAGCAGTAGCAGGAGAATCATGAGCAGCAGTCGCAGCAGTAGTAGCAGCAGTAGCAGTGGCAACAGCAGGAGAATCAAGAGCAGCAGTCGCAGCAAGAGTAGCAGCGGCAGTAGCAGTGGCAACAGCAGGAGAATCATGAGCAGCAGTCGCAGCAGGAGTAGCAGCAGCAGTGGCAGTGGCAACAGCAGGAGAATCGGGAGCGGCAGCGGTAGCGGCACAATTCGGTGGCTATTGGCTGCTTAAGGAAATGAGAACCGGCGAGGTGTCCAATGTCTGGTCAGGGCCCGTGCCTCGGTGGTGCGGTGCCTCTCCAAACACAGACGCTCGACGTATTCCCCGTGATCTTAAGAGCCGCCAGCATGACAATGTGTTCTAAACCCCTCCACCACCTGACGACCTTCGTTTTTGTTGCGGCCACGCACGTACTCACGTGACGGATGGATTTGGTTGGGCCGCGTAAGGTGGTGGTGGAGGAGATTCCTAACGACAACGCAAAAATTGGGTGCAAACGTAATTGCGATGCAGTGGTTCAAAAGCCCTCTCAAAATGTATCGGGCAGTCCTCGGGTTACGAACCTAATTCGATCCTGAGACTCCGTTCGTAAGTCGGGACGGTTCGTAAGTCCCTCCCTGTCAATCATCCTCCATTCCCAACTCTTTCCACGTTTGTATTTCTCCCTCAAATCCCTTCAATTTCCCTGCCTCTAACCAATCCCCTTTCGGGCCCCGTTAAGTATCCCTCATTCCCCATCATGGCTATCACTCATTCATTCCCAATTCATTCATGGGGCAAACTTCCCCTCCACATTAAACCGTCACCTTCGCTCACCAGCTTCCACTCCTTACTCAACACTCCCAGTTCCCAAGCTCACCCGACGACCCCCATAATCTCCCCCACACGAACATCAACGTGACTCTACGTATCCTCATTATACAGCTATCACTCCACTCCCCTTTCGTTCAATCCACTCGTCATCATTTGCTGGCAACAATTTCGCTTTCTCCGAATCCACGCATCATCATCATCACCACCGATTTGGCCCCCATTGCTTCCTCTCGTCTATTTAATTCACCGCATCTGCACCATTACATTCCCGTGCCGTACCGTTGTTCAGTCTTTGTTAAGCGCCTTGGTTAAGAAGGCGCGATATAAAAGATGAACATCAATCGGATGCGCTTGCTTTTACTTTCCGATTATCCGCGCCACGCGGTGTCCACCACGTCAGCTGAGAATCGTCGGAAGTGATTCAATCTCTAGGCATGTATACAGCAAACCCCCCCAGCCCATCGCACCGGTTGCCTTCTTGAAAATAGTCGCAATCGGCAGATCCGTGATCCGAACACTCGGAGGCATTGTGGGTGCCAAACGAGGGCTCTGGTTCACGGTTTGTAATGCGACACGCAACCCCTCCGTCGTGTGTTATGTTGTGACCCTTAAATCAGGGGGTTGGCAAGCCGAAAATGACAAGAAGAGACTAAAAAATCGAATTCGGTAACGAACACAACAATTTATAAATCCCTATTTCTAGAGCCGCAACGTGACGTGGTGGATACGAGATGGAGGTCATTGATGAATGCAGTCGATCATCGATTATCCGGCTGCTTACAACATTATCCGGCAAACCGCTCCAACGGTTGTAACCAGTCCGGCGATCGGCACCGCGTGCGTGACGAAGTCGCTACGCTTGATTTCAGTGTTAAGTATTTTATACATTATGCACTACATACAACTTAAACAATGAAAATGCTGCATATATAGACATTTTCATGACTACCTTATTCTGCTCGTGAGTAGATTTTAGAATTATGCATGAATCAATAAATAATTAATCAAGTGCTGCGATGTGCGTGAGTGAACATGCACTCAACACCGCCACCGAATACTACCAACAGCACCGTCCGGATCCCCTGCATTTCTCTTACGTCTGAGAGAGCGCCATCTAGTGGGCGCCAATGGGTAACTGCACGAGCACTATCACGTTACCGGTATCCAATCCTGAGCGGGGATTATATCTGGGCCAAGGGGGCGGAGTCACAGAGGAGTCACAGAGAACGTTCGGGAGCCATCGGGAAGGTTCCACGAGGGGGGCGTGGCTAGAGGCAGGGGAGGACACGTGGTCGGTGTGGGAAGCCGCGAGTCCGGACCGCGTCGCTGCTCAGCCTCACCTCGCCATCGACCGCGTGGCGGATTCCCAGCGAAGCTCCCCTCACCTCCCCTGGCACGCCGCCAGGCAGCGGCGTGATCGGAGAGAGAGGGAGGCGAACCTCGAGAGTGGGACGGAGAGAACGCCTCGTCCAGGGCAGTGATGGAGAAGGGAAATTCCGGAGGGAGAAGGAGCGGAGTTGTGCGGAAATTGAGTCAATAAAAGACAGCATTCAAGAGTCGTCGTGCAAGTCGTTTATTACACATACAGATGTATGTAGCTGTGCCTTAATGTGCTTAACAACAATAGTGCGTTGTAGTGAGTAGTCCGTCACACGCTAGACTCATTATAGTGAGTAGTCCGTCACACGCTAGACTCACGTTATAGTGAGTAGTCCGTCACACACTAGACTCAGGTTATAGTGAGTAGTCTGTCACACTCTAGACTCACGTTATAGTGAGTAGCCCGTCACACACTAGACTCACGTTATAGTAAGTAGCCCGTCACACACTAGACTCACGTTATAGTGAGTAGTCCGTCACACGCTAGACCAGTGGTTCTTAACCTGGGTTCGATCGAACCCCAGGGGTTCGGTGAGTCGATCTCAGGGGTTCGGCAGAGCCCCCGCCACGGAGGTCCGGACACACTTGAATTATTGTGTAAATTTGTGATGACACACACGGCCCGCTTGGCCATCACTGGCTGCAGATGATCATGCTACACTGCTTGGCCAATCAGCGCTGCGGGGAATTTAGTGCGTACTCAGTAGCCAACGTGTGACTGTTGTTGTCGTACGTCGTGTGATTTCTTTAATATTTTATCCATACTAACTATGTCGGGCAAAAGAAGAAAGTGGTCGGACGAATATGTACAACATGGATTCTCATGTATCACGGAACGTGATGGGAGTGAGCGTCCTATCTGCATGATTTGCAACGCCAAGTTGAGCAACTCTAGTCTTGCACCGGCAAAACTAAAGGAACACTTCTTGAAGCTGCATGGAGACGGGGAATAGAAGAACACAACACTTGCTGAATTCAGGGTGAAGAGAGCCAGATTCGATGAAAGGGCCACTCTGCCTGCTCTTGGATTTGTACCTGTTAACAAACCGATCCTGACAGCATCGTACGAAGTTGCTTACCTGATCGCAAAGCAGGGAAAGCCACACACCATTGGTGAAACACTTGTGAAACCAGCTGCATTAAAGATGGCGAATCTGATATTCGGAACAGCAGCCGAAGGTAAATTATCCCAAATTCCCCTTTCAAATGACACCGTCAGTGACAGAATAGAAGACATGAGTAAAGACATCTTGGCTCAAGTAGTCGCGGATCTGATTTCAAGCCCGGCAAAATTCAGCCTTCAACTCGACGAAACCACAGACGTTTCTGATCTAAGCCAGCTTGCTGTTTTTGTACGCTATGTGAAAGACGACATGATAAAAGAAGAGTTTTTATTTTGTAAGCCTCTTACAACAACAACGAAGGCAGCCGATGTGAAGAAGCTTGTGGATGACTTCTTCAGAGACAACAATCTTTCATGGGATATGGTTTCTGCAGTTTGTACGGACGGAGCTCCAGTCATGCTGGGAAGAAAGTCTGGTTTTGGTGCGCTAGTAAAGGCCGATGCACCACACATCATTGTGACGCATTGTATTCTGCACAGGCATGCGTTGGCAACAAAAACCTTACCTCCAAAAATGGCAGAAGTATTAAAAACTGTGGTGGAATGTGTGAACTATGTGCGAAAAAGTGCTCTGAGGCACCGCATCTTCAGTGAGCTGTGTAAAGAAATGGGCTCTGAATTTGAGGTACTTCTGCTCCATTCTAATATTCGGTGGTTATCCCGGGGACAGGTGCTGAATCGTGTTTTTGCCATGCGTGTGGAATTAGCCCTGTTTTTGCAAGAGCACCAACACTGCCATGCAGATTGCTTCAAAAATCCTGAGTTCATTCTCATTTTAGTGTACATGGCTGATATATTCGCAGCTCTCAATCATCTCAATCAGCAGATGCAGGGTGGTGGAGTCAATATCATGGAAGCGGAAGAACACCTGAAGGCTTTTCAAAAAAAGCTACCGTTATGGAAACGACGAACAGAGAACAATAACTTCGCAAACTTCCCGCTTCTGGACGACTGTGCAAGTAAGATCGAAGATGTGTCTGGAATCGGAGATATTTCTGTATCCACGGAACTGAAGCAAACAATTGCCACGCACTTAGATGAGCTTGCAAAGTCTCTCGACGGATATTTCCCTACAAGAGAGTCATATCCAGCATAGGTGAGACAGCCGTTCACGTTTTCTGTTGAAACAGCAGATGTCAATGATGAATTCCTCGACGAAATCATTGAAATTCAGCAGAGCCAGGTTCAACAGCAACTCTTCAGAACAACAACGCTCTCAACGTTTTGGTGTCGACAAATGAACAAGTATCCAGTTATTGCTAAGAAAGCCCTGGATTTTTTTATACCATTTGTTACAACATATCTTTGTGAGCAATCCTTTTCGAGGATGCTGGACATATAAACGAAGAAAAGGAACAGACTTTGCTGTGAAAATGACATGAGAGTGGCACTTGCCAAGGTGAAGCCACGCATATCTGAACTGATCTCTCAAAGGCAACAGCAGAAGTCACATTGATTTCCAGGTATGTTATTTGTAGTGAGTTTATGCATTGTGTTGGTTTTATTCTTTGAACAAGGTAATGTTCATGCACGGCTCATTTTGTGTACCAGTAAAAAACATATCTATGTCTTGAATTTGAAAAAAATCACATTTTATTTTTCACTAAAGAGGGGTTCGGTGAATGCGCATATGAAACTGGTGGGGTTCGGTACCTCCAACAAGGTTAAGAACCACTGCGCTAGACTCACGTTATAGTGAGTAGTCTGTCACACGCTAGACTCACGTTATAGTAAGTAGTCCGTCACACGCTAGACTCACGTTATAGTGAGTAGTCCGTCACACACTAGACTCACGTTATAGTGAGTAGTCTGTCACACGCTAGACTCACGTTATAGTGAGTAGTCTGTCACACGCTAGACTCACGTTATAGTGAGTAGTCCGTCACACGCTAGACTCACGTTATAGTGAGTAGTCCGTCACACACTAGACTCACGTTATAGTGAGTAGTCTGTCACACGCTAGACTCACGTTATAGTGAGTAGTCTGTCACACGCTAGACTCACGTTATAGTGAGTAGTCTGTCACACACTAGACTCACGTTATAGTGAGTAGTCTGTCACACGCTAGACTCACGTTATAGTGAGTAGTCCCTCACACGCTAGACTCACGTTATAGTGAGTAGTCCGTCACACGCTAGACTCACGTTATAGTGAGTAGTCCGTCACACGCTAGACTCACGTTATAGTGAGTAGTCCGTCACACACTAGACTCACGTTATAGTGAGTAGTCCTTCACACGCTAGACTCACGTTGTAGTGAGTAGTCTGTCACACGCTAGACTCACGTTATAGTGAGTAGTACGTCACACACTAGACTCACGTTATAGTGAGTAGTCTGTCACACACTAGACTCACGTTATAGTGAGTAGTCTGTCACACACTAGACTCACGTTATAGTGAGTAGTCTGTCACACACTAGACTCACGTTATAGTGAGTAGTCCGTCACACACTAGACTCACGTTATAGTGAGTAGTCTGTCACACACTAGACTCACGTTATAGTGAGTAGTCTGTCACACACTAGACTCACGTTATAGTGAGTAGTCCATCACACGCTAGACTCACGTTATAGTGAGTAGTCCGTCACACACTAGACTCACGTTATAGTGAGTAGTCCGTCACACACTAGACTCACGTTATAGTGAGTAGTCTGTCACACACTAGACTCACGTTATAGTAAGTAGTCCTTCACACGCTAGACTCACCGGCGACCCGAGTTCGACTCCCACTCACGGCCAACACCAGTGACGAGTATCTGCACCGCCCCTGGGCCTCCCCTGGATAGACTCGGCCTCAAATGAGTACCTGCATGGTTCAGCGCTGTGCATTTAAACATTGGCGTGTGAACCTGGGTCCAATCCGGCACGTTGTGTCCACATGACTTGCTGTGACCCGTGCAGTTGACAAATCGTTCAGTGCCTTAATATGGGCGGGGGGGGCGATTCAATTGGTGATGTTTCGGGCGAAGGCCCTACAATGGAGTAAGATGAGAGGAAAAAAATAGAGGAGAGAGCGTGGAGGTAGGGGAGTGAGTGGAGGGGAGTAGAGTGAGGTGAGAGGTAGGGGAGTGAGTGGAGGGGAGTGAGATGAGAGGTAGGGGAGTGAGTGGAGGCGAGTAGAGTGGGATGAGAGGTAGGGGAGTGAGTGGAGGGGAGTAGAGTGAGATGAGAGGAAGGGGAGTGTGTGGAGTGGAGTAGAGTGAGATGAGAGATAGGGGAGTGAGTGGAGGGGAGTAGAGTGAGATGAGAGGGGTAGGGGAGTGAGTGGAGGGGAGTTGAGTGAGATGAGAGGTAGTGGAGTGAGTGGAGGGGAGTGGAGTGAGATGAGAGGTAGTGGAGTGAGTGGAGGGGAGTAGAGTGAGGTGAGAGGTAGGGGAGTGTGTGGAGTGGAGTAGAGTGAGATGAGAGGTAGTGGAGTGAGTGGAGGGGAGTAGAGTGAGGTGAGAGGTAGTGGAGTGTGTGGAGGGGAGTAGAGTGAGATGAGAGATAGTGGAGTGTGTGGAGGAGAGTAGAGTGAGGTGAGAGGTAGGGGAGTGAGTGGAGGGGAGTGGAGTGAGATGAGAGGTAGGGGAGTGAGTGGAGTAGAGTGAGGTGAGAGGTAGCGGAGTGTGTTGAGGGGAGTAGAGTGAGATGAGAGGTAGGGGAGTAAGTGGAGAGGAGTAGAGTGAGATGAGAGGTAGTGGAGTGTGTGGATGGGGAGTAGAGTGGGATGAGAGGGGTAGGGGAGTGAGAAGAGGGGAGTAGAGTGAGATGAGAGGTAGGAGAGTGAGTGGAGGGGAGTAGAGTGAGGGGAGAGGTAGGGGAGTGAGTGGAGGGGAGTTCTATTTTTTAACTTGGTATCTCGGTTTGATGTTGTGATTGAACTGAGGAAGTGGTGGTGGAAGTTGTGGTCCGGTCCTGTCCTTTGGGTTTTAGCCTTCTCGTGAGAAAGTCAAGTTCTTCTTAACCCCAACCAGAAACTACACCAACCGCATACACTCACAAAATCCTGAACCGAGCTCTGTGGGTGTGAGAAATGTCGATTTTTTATTTATTAAAACAAAAAATTGGACCTGATAATTTCCACGGACAAAAAAATTACTTTAAGTCACCCTTTGTCACGCAATAAATTAACCCGACTCCATCTGACAGCTACACCAGATTCAGCCCCCACAGAGCGAACGCTGTCCGGACTGTCCTCTGGACAGACCGGTCCCTTCACCTGATGAAGGCCACTTGTGTTGTGGCCGAAACGTCGTGATTTTTGTTGTTTTATTTTTTACCTACGTGACTTTACCGAATAGAACCAAAGAGTATGGATCCTTGCAGTCACGAAAGCTTCAAATCTAGAAAGGAAGGACGTTATTAACCAGGTAAAGTCTTAACTGACTGTGATGTTTCCATCCTACCTTCTTGTGTCAGCTGTTATTTCCGACTCTCTGTGTCTCTCTCTCTGTGCCTCTCTCTTAGATGTCTCCCCGAGTGACTCAAGTGCTGCTGCAGAGTGCCACTTTCTAGCCCCCCTTCTCTCTCCCCCCTACAGCCGATAGTTAGTCTACGTGCAGTGTTAGTCTACGGGTTAAACGTAGTGCTATGTCCTTAGCCAATTGTGGCCCAGCATGGCTCAAAAACTCAACAAATTATCGTGAATATTTCAAATGATTGTGAATATTCCAAATGATTGTGAATATTTCAAATTATTGTGAATATTTCAAATGATTGTGAATATTTCATTTACCTTGTGGCTACCAACCTTAAGATCGACGACTTTCTTGAGGTTTTTTTCGTGTGGTCATTTTTCAAGAAACAGTTTCAGTTCGTGCATCACCATCGGTACTTTTCCGAGTTATGGGGAATCACCGTTCCATTCCACAGCCCCCCCCTCTCTCTCTCACTCGCCCCCCTCAACATCTCCTCCCATATATTTAGAGCGATTGGGGATCATTCCACTCATCGCCTGTCCCGCTAGAGGCGTCAGGCACACACCCCCTTCGCTGGTGCGTGCACCTTCACACAAAGGTCCTCCATTACTTGAGTTGGGCAGGCAGAGCGAGTGGCACCATGGACCACGCTGGCTTGCTGGATCCCGTCTTGACGACGCTGCTGCTGCTGCTGATGCCTCTCAGGTGAGACCGATCTTAAATAGGCGCCACGGTGGCTATGAGATGTTAGCTGGCTCGCCTGCAATACACGAGGTCGTGGGTTCGATCCTGACCCTGACGCCTGTTGTATATTTGGAGGTTGCATGTGCGTCTGCGTCTCATCATCATCATCATTGTGGCCTTGAGATGTTAACTACCTTGCCTGGAATACAGGAGGTCGTGAGTTCGATTCCGACCCGGATGCCTGCCGTACATTTGGAGTTTTCGTGCCACGCATTTAAGAATATCTGGCTGCTATAAATGTCCACGTGATGACGAGCCACTTCGTTGCGCTATCATTTGAGATAGCCAGGTCGCTTCTGAAACAAACGCTACATAGCTCAGTTGGCCTTACACCTGGCACAATAAAAATGTCGCAGTGGTGAGCGCTCTGCACTGTGAAGCTGGTTTATACCAGGGTTCGATTCCTGGCCACGGATGACGTCAATTGGCGACTGATAATCAATCCTATCTTCCAGCGTGGTGAAGTATGGTTGAACAGCCCTCACAATCAACATGGCGCGCGGAGACCTTATCCGGCAGTGGATTCACAAAGAGGACTGTAAATTAAATTTAGATTTAAAGCTTTCGTGACTGCAAGGATTCATCTTCTTTGGTTCCTTCGGTAAAGTCACCACGTAGAATGAGAATGAAATAATAAAATAAAACAATATTATTCTCACGACGTTTCGGCCACAACACAAGTGGCCTTCTTCAGGTGAAAGGAGCAGACCCGTCGGAACGACAGAGCTACAATGAACGCTGCTAAGATTCACAGCGTCTTTTAAGTTGGTTGAGAGAACCAAGGTGCCTCTCTTCTCTCAACCAGCTTAAAAGACGCTGCGAATCTTAGCAGCGTTTATTGTAGCTCTGTCGTCCCGACAGGTTTGTTCCTTTCACCTGAAGAAGGCCACTTGTGTTGTGGCCGAAACGTCGTGAGAATTTTATTGTTTTATTTTATTATTTTATTCTCATTCTACGTGGTGACTTTACCGAAAGAACTAAAAGAAGACTGTAACTTACTCTCATCATTCGCTGTCACAGCTGGATTTTTTTCAGAAACCAATATTAATGTCATTGGGGGTTTGTTTTTTTGATGAGCCATGTTTTCTAAGCGTGACAATTTCCTCAAAGGCGGCAACAATGTCACGAATCTTCCTCACCGGAGACAATACAATAAGGCCTATATTGTTCTTCTGCTTATTCTTCTTTGGCTGTCCATCGCAAGCTGCGAAGAACAGCGAAGCAGTTCCATTGTTTCCTGCGCCCCGGTGGGATGAGAGAGCCCAGCCCTTGGAGCGGAAGCATCGGCCGCACTGTGAGCGAGAGTTTGCTGCTCGTCTGCTGAATGGGGTTCGTGCCCTCGCGGCTGGTGTTGATGATGCCGAGAGGGCTGACAGCATCCACTTTACTCTTTGGTTCGATTCGGTAAAGTCACGTAGGTAGAAAAATAAAACAACAAAAATCACGACGTTTCGGCCACAACACGAGCGGCCTTCATCAGGTGAAGGGACCAGACTGTCTCGAAGACTGCGCTGGAGTGAAACACAGCCAAGCTCAGACCACGGCCTTTAAGCTGTGTGAGAGAGTAAACCCCCTACAACATTTACAATTCTAGTGTAGTGTATAGTGTAGTGTATTGTGTACTATACTAGTACAACACTAAACGATTTTGTGTGTTGGAGAGTAAACCCCCTTACAACATTTACAATTCGAGTACCGTGCCGTTGTGCAGGTAATTACAACAACAACAACCAGCAGCATCAGGCGGTAGCCCAGAATTGTGGAGGAATCCTCCTCCTGTTTGGTCTCGAACAGAGGGATACATGTGATGTCGTCACTGTGAGCCAATCAGGTATAAAGACCAGAGGGTGGTTAATGTAGTCATATACATTACAATGGATGTTTAGTATTCATTAATATATAAAAACAATCTGCCAATTCATTTGTTTGCTTTCACTCAAATAATGTTCGTCAGTTTTGGATTCTCTTAAAACTTTCCTGCGGCTGCCGGGGCTAACAAATGGCTCCACATCTGTTTTAGAATCAGGTTTAAGATTGCAGTGATGGTGTACACACATTTTTAAAAATAGGTTTTGCCCCGGGCTATTTATAAACTACGAAACTATAAACTTTTTTTTTTATTTTACCAGGTAAGGCCCACTGAGCTATGTAGCTATTTTTGAGAAGCTATCTGGCCACAATAACTCAACAAAGTGGCTTATCATGTTGTGGAAATGTATAGCAGCAGCCAGGTACTCTAAACGCGCGATGTTCATTCTAAATGTAGAGGAAACAACCGGAGGACCCGGGAAAAATTCATGTGACCACGGGGAGAGAGACGCAGAAACTCCAAATATACAGCAGGGTCAGACTCGAACGCACGACCTGCTGTATACCAGGCGAGGTAGTTAACATCTCATAGCCACCGTGATGATGAGAGAGACGCACAAACTCCAAATATACAGCAGGGTCAGGATCGAACCCACGACCTCCTATACACCAGGCGAGGTAGTTAACATCTCCTAGCCACCGTGATGATGAGAGAGACACGCAAACTCCAAATATACAGCAGGGTCAGGATCGAACGCACGACCTGCTGTATACCAGGCGAGGTGGTGAACATCTCCTAGCCACCGTAATGATGAGAGAGACACGCAAACTCCAAATATACAGCAGGGTCAGGATCGAACGCACGACCTGCTGTATACCAGGCGAGGTAGTTAACATCTCCTAGCCACCGTAATGATGAGAGAGACACGCAAACTCCAAATATACAGCAGGGTCAGGATCGAACCCACGACCTGTTGTATACCAGGCGAGGTGGTTAACATCTCCTAGCCACCGTAATGATGAGAGAGACACGCAAACTCCAAATATACAGCAGGGTCAGGATCGAACCCACGACCTGTTGTATACCAGACGAGGTGGTTAACATCTCCGAGCCACCGTGATGATGAGAGAGACACGCAAACTCCAAATATACAGCAGGGTCAGGATCGAACCCACGACCTCCTATATACCAGGCGAGGTAGTTAACATCTCCTAGCCACCGTGATGATGAGAGAGACACGCAAACTCCTAATATACAGCAGGGTCAGGATCGATCCCACGACCTGTTGTATACCAGGCGAGGTGGTTAACATCTCCTAGCCACCGTGATGATGAGAGAGACACGCAAACTCCTAATATACAGCAGGGTCAGGATCGATCCCACGACCTGCTGTATACCAGGCGAGGTGGTGAACATCTCCTAACCACCGTGGCCTCCCTCATTGCAGCCCATGCCCCATCCAGGGCACTCCGTTCACCCAGTCTGGAGCTGCACCTCATTCAGAACATCACGTTAGATGCAAGACTGTGGGTGGGCGTTCCGCCTTGCACATCTGCAGATCCCACGGAGTGGAATGCACTCCGCCCCCTGTGCGCCATCGTCAGTGTCTGAGGGTGAGCAACAATCGCCCAGGCAAGTGCAGCAGTTTCTTCAGTCCCAGTGCAAAATAAGTTAAAATCGCAGTTCCTGGTGCAAGATTCACAGTAACAAGGGCTCAGCTCCGGCTGATCGAACCCCACATATAACACGCAGATCTTCCCAGAAGAACTCCCAGAAATGTAAAGGGCTCAGCTCCCTGCACCATTCTTTGCAGCTGGTCAATGTTCTTGCTGGGTGCATGGGCGTGGAAGGTAATATTTCAGTTTGTCGGTAGTCGTTTATTCATCTCGTTTTCTCTCTCTCTCTCTAAACTTACAGATGGACCCACCATCGTGAACGTCAGCATGACTGTCAAGAACATAGCCTCCTTCGACGTGTCAAACATGGCGAGTATTTAAAAGGCACACAGACACACACCGGGTATCATTCTTGCCATGAAGAAATGCGTTCGGTTTTTTAATGAATATTGTCGCATTTTGGCAGTTGTATTGTTGTTGATGTGACACCCCTAACATTGCAATCAATTCCACTAAGAGGAAGATAATGGAAAAGCTACTCAGAAACAACAGCAAAAGGATCTGGAGGAGGAGGAGGCTGCATTGGGGCGTCAACACTGACGCAGGGAAGAGCGGCGTCTGTTTTCACAGTGGGCGGTGGCGATGGATTCACAATGGGGGGGCTGCCACACGGAAGTCACGTGATACACGGGAGGCTTGAGCTGGTGAAGAGAGAAATGTGCTTGAGCTGGTTACAGTCTGTGGGCTCCTGATGTGCACGTCATTGGTTTAAGCGTGCGCCTTCCACATGCAATGACTTGTTACGTTCATCGCAAAATATCACGTGGCGATGATGACGCTGATGATTGCCTCATCTTCGCATCAGAATCAGTCAGAATCAGAAAGGGTTTTATTCGCCATGTAAGTTCACACCGACACGGAATTTACTTTGGCAGGATGGTGCATACATTCAACATATAGGAATCTAAAATCTTAAATAAGTTTTAAACAAGTCTTACTATAATAAGGGTTAAAAGTCTAACACCAAGGGGCTGAAGTATATAAAATTAAATAAATATCGAATATAAAATAGCTTTAAGATATAATTTAAAAATAACAAATACAAATAGGGTAACATAGTTAATATCGGCAAGATGTCGTTATGTAGATAAAATGACATCATTCCCCCTATCTCATCAGCCCATTGTGCCCTCCTCATTTTCCCATCACTTCCATTCACCCCCCAACTCCCTCTGCAACTCCCCTCCCCCCCCCGCCCCTGCCCCCCCATCAACAAATCAGGAATATAAAATGACCATCTTCCTGGTCCGCCAATGGATGGATCACCGTCTCCACCTCCGTCGCGAGTGGTCTGGCAGAGAGGGTTACATCGATGTATCCAACGCGGCCGCAGGCCACCTGTGGAGGCCGACCGTGTTCTTCAACAATGAGAAGAACTCCGTGGTCCACTCGGTGACGGCACCCAACACCATGCTGAAGGTTTACAACGACAGCAGAGTCCTCTACTCCATGAGGTGAGCGCACGATCGCCATTCCCCTTCGAGCACCGCAGGGCCAATCCGATATTTTGTGAATTGTCTTTGTTGGAGATTTTCATCCGGATTTCTGCCCCCGGCATCCCCACCGCCCACCCCCCGAGTTGTCTCGTCGTAAGGGACAAATCAGCCGTTTTGGATTTCCCGAATAGCAGTGCGACCCTTCGTGATTAGGAGAGACAACCCGCAGAAGCCGATTTTACAGCTACCTCCGAGCTCTCCACAAGCGACCCCTGGTCGGTATAGTAGATAGCAGCAGCAGTAGCAGCAGGTCCACACCTGTTCTGCTCCACAGAGGGAAATGTGTGTCCCATCAGAGCCATCTGATTTCAATGTGATGGTGGGCGCATTGTTGTTTGTGTACAATTTCAGCCCAGTGACCCGGGGGCCATGATCATCAATTCGCCATGGACTGTGAACCCAGGGTAGAGTAATAGCGATGGCTGCTGACCGAAAGTGGTAACTTCAGTGTGCGGCAGTACACGCGTCAGCAGGCGGCAGTCATACACGGGGGGAAGACAACTAGGGCAGAGTTCACGGAGGGGTTCATCTAGAAGCCCCGGGAACCTGCTAGTAGGTTCCAGAAGGGGGGCGTGGCCATGGCGGAGCAAGGCCACGCCGGGAGCATAAGAGGGAGCCCTGAGCGAGAGCTCGGGGCCCTTGCTGGAAATCTTCCCCCTCGTCGTGCTGCTGTTCGCCACCCATCGTCGCCGCCGTCTTCACCATCGCGGGACGCCGCTAGCTAGACAGCCACACAACCGTCCTGGCTAGATAGTGCCGCCGACGACAGACGGTTGTGTGTGTGACATAGATGACAGTGCACACCCACGTAGGGTGCGTATAGTCCCCATTGTGTGTGAGAATAAAAGAAGGTGCCTCCCCCACTACTACTGCCTCCGGACTGCGTCGCTACACCGGTTTGTTTGTAGGAAAAAACATTTCATGGATTCGAATCCCAGAGATGTCAGCGGTGCGGCTCAGGGTTCTTACGACATGTCCACCTCCGCTCATCCACTTCACGCGACAGATGCTCGATCCCACTTTGTCGCCATTGGCTACTCTTCTCCGGGTCTTTGTTCTCACTCTCACCTTCTTCCCTCTTTGAACTTCACCCCCCACCCTCTCGCCCGTTGCGGCAGCCCCTCCCCCTGACCCGCCCCGTCCCCCTCTGGGATCTACAAGATGCTCCGTCACGGTGGCTTGTTTCTCTCTCTCACCTGAAGACGATTGCTTGTTGTTGCTGCGATCGAAACATCGTGATCTATTATTATTTTTTTGATATCGACGTGACTTTACCCACAGAACCAAAGAGTATTTACAGACAATCATCGACCTTGGTTCTCATCAGTGCACCGTGGTTTTTGATCATTGTCATAAAATACTTCGGTCCGCATCTTCATTCAGACTTCTTTGGTTGGCTTTTGTCTGTGGTCGGTAGCATTTTGACACTGTGGGGGTGAGACGTTAACTACCTCGCTTGGTATACACCAGCTCGTGGGTTCGATTCCAGACCTGGTGCCTACTCTATATTGTGGAGCGTGCGGGGCCTCCCTCCTCGTGGTTGCGCGGATTTTTCTCCGGGTCCTCCGGTTTTTCCCTCCACATTTAGAAACATCATGCGTTTAGAGTATGTGGCTGCTATGAATCTCCTCATGATAAGCCCACTTCCTTGAGCTATCAATTATGGCCAGGTCCCTTCTGAAGAAGAGCTCAGTGAGCCTTACTTGGTGAAGACCGATAGAGGAGACCCACAGAGAAGACCCACAGAGAAACCCCACAGAGAAGACCCACAGAGAAAACCCACAGAGAAAACCCACAGAGAAAACCCACAGAGAAGACCCACACAGAGAAAACCCACAGAGAAAACCCACAGAGAAGACCCACAGAGAAAACCCACAGAGAAAACCCACAGAGAAAACCCACAGAGAAACCCCACAGAGAAAACCCATAGAGAAGACCCACAGAGAAAACCCACAGAGAAAACCCACAGAGAAAACCCACAAAGAAAACCCACAGAGAAGACCCACAGAGAAAACCCACAGAGGAAACCCACAGAGAAGACCCACAGAGAAGACCCACAGAGAAAACCCACAGAGAAAACCCACAGAGAGAACCCACAGAGAAACCCCACAGAGAAAACCCACAGAGAAGACCCACAGAGAAAACCCACAGAGAAAACCCACAGAGAAGACCCACAGAGAAAACCCACAGAGAAAACCCACAGAGAAGACCCACAGAGAAGACCCACAGAGAAAACCCACAGAGAAAACCCACAGAAAAACCCCACAGAGAAAACCCACAGAGAAGACCCACAGAGAAAACCCACAGAGAAAACCCACAGAGAAAACCCACAGAGAAAACCCACAGAGAAACCCCACAGAGAAAACCCACAGAGAAGACCCACAGAGAAAACCCACAGAGAAAACCCCACAGAGAAAACCCACAGAGAAGACCCACAGAGAAAACCCACAGAGAAACCCCACAGAGAAAACCCACAGAGAAGACCCACAGAGAAAACCCACAGAGAAAACCCACAGAGAAGACCCACAGAGAAAACCCACAGAGAAAACCCACAGAGAAAACCCACAGAGAAAACCCACAGAGAAAACCCACAGAGACGACCCACAGAGAAGACCCACAGAGAAAACCCACAGAGGAAACCCACAGAGAAAACCCACAGAGACGACCCACAGAGAAGACCCACAGAGAAAACCCACAGAGAAAACCCACACAGAAAACCCACAGAGAAAACCCACAGAGGAAACTCACTCAGCCTGAGCTTCCTCGTGGCACAGCAACAGCAGCACCGACAGCAACATCGTAAACAACAACAGCTGCATAAGCAGCAAAACACAGAAGTAACAACAGCAGCAACAGAAGCAGCAACTACAACAACAACAGTAACAACAGCACCAGCAACAGTAACAACAACAACAGTAACAACAACAGTAA